>APFE031467528.1:0-11120 GCA_000404065.3 Pinus taeda
AGCTACGAGGTGAAATGGTTTGATGTAGCCTTGAGAATTTGTCTATCTCAGCCTAGGTGAATTCCAAGCGCTAACAGGCCCCACCAAGCCGCACCCCCAAATCCAACCGTTGACTCCCACAGCAAAATCGGATGACACAGAACACTATCACAACGCTTATCTGCATGAAGGATAGGGTGCGATGGGAGGTGGTATTTCTGACCATCCCTTGCCACGCGTCAGGAGCCCATTGGAATCGCCCCCACAATTCCTATACCACTTTCCACTTCGAAGCCCAACGAGCAACCGGAAACCACTATGTGTCTAGTATTCCCCCCCGTAAGCGAAATGAAAGAAAATGTCTGCCTTCCGAAAGAACCAACCATTCTGCTCGCGTACAAACACCTCGGAACAAGTTTCCGAGACTATCATGGACTGAGAAAAGGACTCAGTGCTACAAATCGAAGAAGTAAGGAGATAGGGCAACTCACTCCCCAGTGAAGAGTGACCAGTTTGAGCATGACCTTCATCCAGGAACCAACTGAAGTACTGCAAATGAACGTGCATAGAAACCTTCATTCTGAACTATTTACTCTTTCCCAGTAATTGAAAATCTCTATGTCCACTACTACTTGTTCATTGCAGAGAGCTTTGAAACTGCTCTGAGGTATCTCCTGCCACATCAGCTCAGTTCTGTACGTTGAATTTTTCACACCTTGATTGGCCAGAGTATCCGCGAGCTTATTGGATTTTCTTCAAACATGATTAAAACTTATAGTTCGAAGACTCAGAAGATGATTTTGAACTCTCTGATACACCTGAATTAGTCTCTAGTGTTTCGAGACCTTCTCTGGCGTTGTTCCATAATTGATTCTCTTAATCACATTGATAGAGATCTCTGAATCTGCTTCAACAATGACATTGGAACAATATGTCAGTTTCGGAAGCTCTAAATAATGTTCCAAAGCCATTAATTCAGCCATATTGTTGGTGGTTATCCCTAAATGGAAATGGAAAACAAAGATGATGTTTCCATCTTCATCTCTTAAAACACCTCCATAACCTGTTGTTCTAGGGTTGCCTTTTGAAGCACCATCAATATTACATTTTAGATAAATTTTCAGTGGATGATGCCAGAAATTCTTCTCGGTATCCATATCTTTTGCCTTTCTAAACTGATCTTGGGGACTGAGCTCATGTAAACCCAGTTGTATGAGAGTTTTCAACTCATAATTAGTAGGAGGATTCTTGAGAAAATTTTGGATAGTGGTGCTAACTGTCTCCTTAATTTGCTTCAGGATCAATCCCAACAGATGAAGAGGGGTAGTTTGTTCACCCTTGAAAATTCTTTTATTCCTTTCTTTCCAGACATTCCAGATAATGAAGCTTGGCGTGAAGGCCCAGGTCAAATTAAGGATCTCATTTTCTGAGAATTTCCTTCTCCACTTGTTTAGGGTGTTAATAACACTGTCTTTATCTATGTCTGTCTGTTGGAAAATTGTGGCAAAGGAATCCCACAACCAAGTGGTGAGTGTGCAGCTGTTGAGAATGTGTTCCATTGTTTCCTCTTGGGCTTCACATAGATGACATCTAGAGGGCCCAATAATTCCCCTTTTTCTAATATTGTCCCAAGTTAAGATTTTCTTGTGATGGAGTA
This sequence comes from Pinus taeda, assembly GCA_000404065.3. Lineage (NCBI taxonomy): Eukaryota > Viridiplantae > Streptophyta > Pinopsida > Pinales > Pinaceae > Pinus > Pinus taeda. The sequence continues at coordinate 1,637 of APFE031467528.1, forward strand.
ATGACATGAATAGCTTGATCTTCATCCATCCTTGTTGGCTCCAAAGTTGTTGCCAGGAATTGTTCAAAATGCAGGAATCAAGATTCAAGATTATCCTCTTTGCTTCCCTAAGATTAAAGGTGCCTTCTTTATTGAGGCCCCATCTTAACTGATCTTGTCCCTCTGATACCAAGATTTTCCTTTGTTTTAAAATGCCATGAGTGCATCTGTTTTTGTTTTTATAGGACTCTCATCTCTGCAGTCTATGATTCTCCAGTTTCTCCATTTACCAGTGTCATGAGGAAGAGTCTAGAAATCTTTAACTTTGGTTAATCCTTGGGAGTCAGTTTCTTGCTTGAGGCACATGAAATCCTCTTTTAATAAGTTTGGTTCTTGTTTCCATTTATCTTCCCAGAAGAGAGCTAGATCTCCTTCTCTGATCTCCCAAAAACTGTTGTCTTGAACTAGGCTTCTGTTATCCCAGGCTTTATTCTGGATGTAGGATCCTTTTATGTTCCCCGACATTCTTATAAGATATTTTTTTTCTAGGAACTTGCATATTTTTCTTTCCATTTCATCGCCCATTCAGCTTCAGGTTCCTTAACCCATCTCCACTAGAGCTTGGCTCCCAAAACTTTACTTAGAATCTCCGGATCATTTAAGCCTGGGCCCCCATGACTCTTGGGTTTGCAGATTTCTTCCCAAGAAACCAAAGCCCATTTCTTCCTGGTTTCCTATTTTCTCCAAAGGAAATATCTCTGAATATTGTTGAATTGCTGCAACACTCCTTTGGGGGCTGGGAGGGTTGATAAAAAGAACACAGGGATAGATTGTAGAATGACCTTGACCAGATCAACCTACCAGCAAGGTTCAATGATCTGATAGTCCATTTTTTAACTTTGTCTTGCATCTTGTTGAGCACCGATTCCCAAATACTTTTGTGCAGCGGCCTAGCTATGAGCGGAATTCCCAAATATTTTGAAGGAAGGGAATCCCTCTGGAAGCCCGGAATTTTGGAGATATTTCTCTGAATGGCAATGTTAGTATTAAAGAAAAATATTTTAGATTTGGAGGGATTGACTTCCATACCTGAGGCCAAGGCAAAGTTAAATAGAATTTTTTTGTAAGCCAAGTCTTCTTTGACTGTAGGAATACCTTGCAACATAGTTTCGTCCAAAAATTGTTGGTGATTCATTGATTGACCATTCTCCGTTAACTGAAGGCCATTAATTATTCCCACAACCTTGGCTCATTTAATGGACTTGCCCAAACCTTCCATCATGATGATGAAGAGAAAGGGAGAGAGACGGTCTCCCTGCCTTAGACCTCTAGAAGGAGTGAAGATACCTGAGGGTGAACCATTCACTAAAATTGAAAAGCTAGAGGAAGTAACCAGATCCATAACCCATTTGATCCAGTTGTGATCGAACCCAAACGCAGAAAGGACCTTCTTGGCATAGATCTAGTTCACCTTGTCATATGCTTTGGCAATATCTAATTGCATGATCATACCAACCTGTTTCTTACTGGTAAGCATATGAACTACTTCAAGCTTGAATAATGTTGTTTAGGATATGTATACCTTCCACATAACCCTATTGTTCCCTTGAAATTAAAGAAGGGAATACCGGTTTGAGTCTACTGGCTAGCGCCTTGGATATAATTTTATAAACCACATTGCATAAAGCAATGGGTCTAAACTTATCAGCAGTTAGGGCTGAATCCTGTTTGGGAATCAGGGAGATGAAGGAGGTATTGAGGGCTTTCAGAATAGTCCTGTTTCTTTTGGAATGCTCTACCACATTTAGGATATCTCGTTTGACAATGTTCCAGCATGCCTTAAAAAAGTCTACATTGAAGCCATCTGGTCCAAGACCTTTGTTGTTCTGCATGTCTTTAATAACTTCACTTACCTCATCTTCAGTTACTGGTTTATTCAGGTTAAAATTGTCCTCTCTAGACACCATCTTAGGGATATTTTTTGTAATTTCCTTGATATATTGCTCTTTGTTTAGATTATTTTCCCCAGTGATGCCTCTGAAATGCTACACCAACACTATTTCGATACCTTTATGAGAGGTCTGAAGTTCTCCATTTTCATTCAGTATCAAAGAGATTCTATTGTGAGCTCTATTGGCCATGGTGGATCTATGGAAAAATCTGGTGTTATGTTCACCTTCTTTGAGCCACTGAACTCGATACTTTTGTTTCCAAAAGATTTCCTCTTGTTTACATAATGTTTCCCATTCATGATGGTATTTATCAACTTGTTCACTTTTGACTTTATCAAAACCATTCGTGATCAGTGCTTGATAGAGTTCTTGGAGTTTGATTTCCACTGATTTTTTATCCACAAAAATGTTGCCAAACTCCTTCTTGTTCCATTCTTTGAGCTTGAGTTTTATGTGCTTGAGTCTTTTATGAAGGAGGAACATTATAGTGCCATGTGTATGCAAATATTTGGACCACCATTTTTCTATATTGCTGATGAAATTTGGATGGGAGAGCCACATATTCTCGAATCTGAAGGGTCTAGTCCTGGGAGAATCAATCCCCTTGATTTCTAATTGAATCGGCCAATGATCCGAGCCACCAAAGGGGAGAACACTAGCAGTAATTTCTTTGTTTGTGAGCATAAGCTCCTCTAATAACAAAAATCTGTCTAATATGGAGGTGACCTGCGCCTCCCCTCCTTTTTTATTATTCCAAGTGAAACGACCATTGTGTGTTTCAGAGTCCACTAGTTTCATCTCCTCTGTGAAGGTTTGGAATGCTATTGAATCTTTACTTAGCAGTCTCGTACCACCTTTTTTTTTTCGAAATAGATTTAATCATGTTAAAATCTCCTCCCATGATCCAAGGAATTTCGTCATGTCTACTTCTAAGATCAACGAAGGATTCAAGAAACCTGAGTTTTTCATCTATTTTTTGAGGCCCATAAATGTTAGTGACCAGGAAGGTAACTGATACCCCAATTGGTTGAAAATTTATTGAAAGGTAATTTCTAGATGCCTTCGCATCTATTATGCTAACTTTGAATGGGTTCCATAGAGTTAGGATACCTCCCGCTATGTTCTCTGTTTTAACTTCTAAAAACTCAAATCTGTCAAGCCATTTGCTCTAGATTTGTTTTAATTTATGAATAGAGAATTTTGTTTCCTGAATGAAGATAATGTCCGGCATTGCTAGTTTCATTATGTTGCTTAGCATTCTTTTCTTTCTTTTACTACCTAAACCTCTAATGTTCCAAGATATGAACTTCATAATTAAAGATTTGTAAAGGAGTAACTTGTTAAGTATTTCATCTTACTCGAACCTATCATTAGCTTTCCACACTCCATCAGGAGCTCATTTTGCTTTTTTCTACCCCTCTTCTTTCCTAGATTTCTAGTTGCTAATCCTGGAGTTGCTTTCATAGTTTTCACACCTCAGTGCTCTTGCTTGTGAATGTTTTTGCCTTTGTACATTCCTTTTTCTTGAGCTTTCCATAAAAACAACTGCTATATTATGTTGCATTCTTCTTGAGGCATAGAATCTATTCCTTCCTTGGTTCCTTGCATCAAAAATCCTTCTAGATCTAGGTTCTCCTTATCCAGTATTTCCAGTAGTTCCTAATCCTCCAGATCTATCTCACTTTGGGTCATTTCCTGGTCCATTTCCATTTCTGTTTCAATCGTCATTGGATCTTTTGGATAACCAGTATCTTGAGAATGTTTGTTGTCCTCTTCCTTTTCTTCTTCATTAGGACCTGTCGTCTGAGACTGGTTTTCTCTCGTGATTTCTTCATTCTCTTCCAGCACTTGAAACTTGCTCTGATTGTTCTTCTACGCCTTGTTGTGTTGTTGCTTTGGCCCCTTTTTTCCCACTTTCCCTTTACTTGTCACTTTCTGAAAGCTATCAGTCTCCTTCAAGGTATCAGGTTTTCTTTTATTCTCTGTTTTACCAAGAGGGCATTCTTTGAACAAATGTCCATGCTCATGGCATCTACGACATCTGAATGGGATATGCTCGTAGTCCATTGCCTACACCCATTCTTCATCAAAAATTTCCAAGATTACTTCCTCCAGAAGAGCACCTGATAGATCCATTTCCACACATATTTTAGCAAAGGAGGTATATTTACCCTTTCTTATGGCTTCAGAAGTTTTGATGAAACATCCTAATTTGTTGCCAATGGAAGTTAGCAATTTTGCTTGCCAATAATCCAAAGGTAGAGAATACAGCCTTACCCAAACAGGGATAGAAGTGAAGGTTTCCCGCTCTGGAACAAAGTTCATCTTCCAAGGCCTCATATAAAGACCGGTTGTTGTATAAAAGTAGGGTCCTCCTTCAAATATTCTGTCTTTGTCTTCGATGTTTGAGAACACTAGTGTGAAGAATCCTTTTGACCCAAGATGTAGGTCAATGCTTCCTTTCGGTTTCCAGTGATAGTTGATCCACCTCTGCAAAGATTTTTCAGTGGGCCAAAGTCCCATGAATTTACAGATAATGGCGTAGGTTCCCAAGTGTTCCCTGTGTGCCTGTAGAGTAGGACCATTTAATATTATTCGAGGAGTGATTTCTGCTTTAGGTTTGCAGGGTCCCTTTTTTTCTTGTCTCTTGCACCCTGACTTTTGTCTTCTTCCTTCGTGTCCTTTGTGCTACTATTTTCCTTGGTCTTGTTCCCTTTTGTTTCCTTTTCCTTATATTTGTTCCTGCCATCCATAAAACTTTTGCTGCTGATTGTCGGTGTTTTGCCTCTACCAGCAGCTGCTTCTTTGTAGGAGGGAGTCAAGCTCCCTCCTCTTGCGCCCTCCATTAGAAAGGAATACATGCACCATTCTGAAACTTATTTTATCGCTTCGACTAGGCGAGCTTCATCCACATACCAAAAGGTGAGCGGGATTGGCCCAGGCAAGTATCCCCGCGACAAGTCAACGCCCTCGCTCAGGCTTGAGCACAAGATCTCACCGTCTTTACGAGTCTGACTTTACCAACCAGCCACCTCCACTGACCTTTTTTAGTTTTGTTTTATCATTTTTAGGGCCGAAGGTTGAAAAAGGGACACGCGGAACTCAATACAATTTCACTCTATTGAACTAGTTGATAATCAAGTCATCGTGGGAGATTTGGCATAATGTTACCTTGAAGAATCCAATTTTGGTCTAACTTGTGGTGTTGGAAAGAAGAATCATAGAGATACCACATGACAAAATTTTAGACTTTGGAGAGCCAAAATTATAGAGTTAAAACCATTTCCAGATTGATCTCCTAAAAGAAAGAAAAAGGTGTGTATTTGTTGTTTTAATTGCATAAATTTTGTTTGAAAATTCAATTTGAAGTGATTCCAAGGGAATATTAAAGCATAACCATGCACATAACCATCATATAACCAGCATAGAATATGTTACAAACCAGTCATAAGATCAAAATAATAACTAGTACTACTGTTCATCGATCATATAAAAAATAACTTATATTAATATTCAAAAGCCAACCAAGTCACAGACTTCCACGTACCACCTGACCATAGATTAGGCTAAACCAAATCTCTTTTTTCATCAAATCACCCTCGTGCCATATAGAAAGCATGAATGTGGGATCATATGGGTTAAACCAAAATAGAACCAACCAGCGCTTCTAAAGGCCAAACCACCTCAACCCTCAACCACATTGATTTCACCTAAGCTGGTTCAAAAATCACTAACATCAAAACAAGCTTGGATGCCTTTGAATTCCTTAACTAACTCCAGAGGAATTTTCCTAACTCCACCCATCCATCAAGAGTTCCAAGAGAAATCCCATCTCCACTCTTGACCGTTGGGAATTTTCCCAAGAACACCTCAACCAGGATCCAAGTTTGTAAGCTATTCAAAGCTAATCAAAGAGAGAACCCAATACATCATGTCTATCCAGGAAATGGAAAGGCAAGGATGAAAGCACTGTCAATACAAGAAAATATCATGCCAATGACAATGAAATGACCAAAGAACCACATGCATGTACCGTGCATCCAAATCTCAGCAAGGAAATTACACATGCAACCTGTTACATGCAATGAAATCCAGTTGTAGTTATTGATCCAACCTTATCTCACTACTCAATATTATTTTTCATGTCCTTTAATTTCTTCTCTCCAAGTCCAAGTGAATGCTAGGATGCTCCAAGAATTCTCTAAATCTGCAAGAGTCTAAGAGAGCTAGAATGAACAAGATTTGAGCCAAAAATTGTCAAAATATGTGAATTGTTTGTCTGATGTCTTTTATCATTGATGTCGAGTCTCTTATCTTTCATCTTCCTTTTCTCCTATTTTCCTTTATTTCCTTAATCAAATGCCATTTATTGCCCCTTTTCCTTTGCCATTTCCTTTTCCAATTTCCATAACCATTAATAAGCCACAAGTGATGCCCACTTAATGTTTACCCACCATTCATCTTGGAATACATGTCCCATGACCTTAGTCTTATTTTATTTACATGGAAAATCAACCAAAGGTTGTTACAAACCCCCCCCCTGGGGGAACATCATCCTCGGTGTTCGATGACACTTATGACCATCAAAACATACTACCTATGGAGCTTTATAACACAAATTGATGAAATATTTACAATAAACAACTACTAAAAACCATGAAAATCATGAAACATATACTACTTATTGGAGCTTTATGACACAACTTGATACATTGTTGACAATGACATGCATACATATATATATGCATGTCAAAGGACTCAAAGCCCAAATTTTGTTGTAAAGACTCCGCGAATTATAGGCGCGGAGCGCGAAATGTATAATAGAGTCATAGGGTTATTTTCCCTAGTCTTGTAATGTAGTGTCAGCCTACCCATGGTCCGCGGACCATGGGATTGTATAAATAGAGCAAGGCTCTAAGTGTAAAATATAGCAATGTAATAGATGGAAAGGTTGAAGCAAAGTAGAAGCACAGAGCAAGAGCCTAAGTGTGTCTTGTGTCGTGGGGTAGGAGAAGGCTCTGTAGCTAAGTGCGCAAGGTAGAGTCGAGTCTGTAACCAAGGAAGAGAATAATAAAGAGAAGTTTTATCTTAATTCTGTGTATCTGTTCTTGGGTTGCATGTTTGATATAAATTGCAAATGTACTATTTATTTACTCCGTGCACCTATATGAATGATTTAGATTGCTAAGTATACTTTACACATGCAAGTAAGCTAATTTAGTTAACTAATAGCAGAATACTAGTAAAGGCTTGGGGAATAACAAAGTTCGGCCCCCGAGTAGGGCTGCGCAAAGGCAGCATCTCAGGCTGCATGGTACGGGTAAGTGTGCATAGCGACGTGTGCGCAAGGTCAAACCATGGACCACTTGAAACTCATCAGACATCTCTAGGTGCGAAACCTGGTTCTAGCACCCTCCCATACTACTTCGGGTGAGACCTCAGTCTATGCTCTGCGGACTATTTCCGAAAGGGCCAGTAGTACTGAGATTTTTTTGGTTATATCACCTCTAAACCTGGGTTAGGCCCCAACAAGCCAACAAATGGTTCCATTGTCGGGACCAGGATCTTCATAAGGGATGTTTGATGTTGTGTCACTAGAATTCGACAAATAAAGAAATTGAAGAGTGGCTGGATAGAAAAATTCATGAGTTTGTAATGTAGGAAAATATGAATCCACAAGTATCGAAGGAACAATGGTTAGAGCGCTACTTATGTACAGAAATCCACAAATTTTCCTTTTCATCCTTCCCCTCTGAGTTGTATGAGTGGATCGCGAAGCTAGAAGACAGTCAAGGAAGGTGTAGGCTCAACAAACCTATTGTGTGGACTCCAAAGTTGGTTTGTAGACTAGAAGCATCAGAAGATAAGATTGCACGTGGTGTGGACCATTGGCTCGATCGAGTTATAGGAGGGTTTATCACCAAGTTCATGGTAGATACTTCATAGCTACAACGAGGTGAAATGACACTTCCTCAAAGGACCATGAGGTAAGTATGTTAAATCTTTGAACAATTGGATTAAAATGCTACCGTGTCAAAAGCGGGTTATGTGAATAAATTGATGTTTGGGGCTACATGATGTGGGAGGATCTATAGAAACGAAGGTAGCCTAGAGATAGAAACTAGCCCCTTGATTTTGCCTCGGTGAGAAAGTGAGGAAGACCTCGCGAAAGTTTCACCAAGAAGTGCGATCAGTCTTATAAGGCAACGAATTCTGTGTCTACCACCTTCACCTACACCACCACTAGTTTTACCATCTTCACCCCCATCTCTGCCCACACCATCTCTGCCACCACCACAGTTCAATATGGTGAGCGTAATAAAGTTTTTTGTGTTCAAAGGAGGAGGGAACGAAGACCTGGACCAATTTTTGTTTGTGGTAAAGGTTGTACAGGAAGCGCAAGGAGTCACGGATGACAACATAAAGAAGGCAATGCTGGTAAGTGCATTGCAGGATCACACACTGACGTGGTACATTAAGCATTCTAATGATAGCTGCACTAAATAGGGAATTTAGTAGGCCAAAATCGGAGACACAATTAATTATCGGGTTTAAGGAAATTACGATGCTTCTAGGCGAGTCCCCCTATCAGCTGGATCAAGGACTGAAGGGTATGATTTGCAAAGCCAACATGACCTTGACGGATGGGCAATACCGCGTATGGTTTGTAGCATCACTAACATTGCATCTAAGCACGGCGCTATCACAATAGAAGCTATCCACTCATGTCAAAGCTTTGGAGATTGCAATGAGAATACACGAGACCCCAATACAAGATCCTAGTCTAGGAGTCCAACAGATCCACACGCAGTTGACAAATTTGTGTCTAGAGATGTAGAGTTTGAAATAGGATAGGATAACTCACCCAAAGGTGCACAAGGAGTTATGGTGCATAAAGTGCAAAGGCTAGGGACATGACAAGGACCACTGTCTAGTTTTCGCGAACTACTTGGTGGGAGGAGGACTAATGTCACTGAGACCAGAGGCACAAGCAGGACCGAGAACGACACCTGCATTATGGTGCACGATTTGTTAGATAGGAGGGAAGCATTCTACACATAACTACCACCTATTACAAGAGTATACGCAGATGTCCCAACAGTTTTTCTGTAACTTCTACAGATCAGTAGGCCATGATGAGTGCACCTGTAGAAGCTACGAACTAATGATGGATCGAACCCCTACCTACAGAGTTCAGGCCTACATGTGAGCCCTCGATCAAAATGCGGGGATGACATGCACTGGATTTTAGCGGCGTGAATGAGGTTGAGGTGCAATGGGACCAGGAAGGGGATGTAGAAAGCTGATTTGTTACAATTGCGGAGGGTCAGGGCATTATGCCTGCAATTGTACAAATCCAAAGAGAGCATCATGTTTATATTGAACCCAGTTTAAGAATGAGATAGAGGACTGCCCCATGCTGATAGCGAGGTTGTGCGATAAAGGAACAATCCAACCCCCACAGACTTAGAACCTGCAAATGATGAGGTCTAAGCTGGGCGAAGAGGACCCAAATGTAAACATCGTGCCCCAAAGTGGTATAACGACAGGAG
>APFE031467529.1:0-15217 GCA_000404065.3 Pinus taeda
AAAGAGTGGCTAGTTTTCCCTTCAAGGAAACTTTCCTCTGCAAAGAACTCTCACTCTAAACACATGACAACCTACAATTATTCATGAAACAATCAGCAAGCTAAGGGCTCTCAAATCAAGACCTCATACTCAACCGTCCAAGAGCATAAACAATACTACAATCCACTTGAAGTACTTAAATAAGTCTCTTTCTCCATACACATATAAAGCAAAGAGAAAATAAAGCTACAACACTGTTGTAATGGCTACTTCAGAAAGCACATGGAGGTTAAAAGACCCCTGCAAGGTCATCTCCATCTTCATACTCCTACATAAACTGAAACAACACTTTGGTTAACCATGGCACCCATAGGCTTCACATTTCAAAAATCATATTCAGAAGTGCTCCTTTGATCCTGAACCCTGTTCCAATGAGTTCAGAATGTCCAAAAATGGCTGTCCAACCTCTTTTTACCTCCCATTTGGTCGAAAATTGGCTTAGTTATGACTTGTGTCAGTCTTTCCACAAATTTCTCTTCCAAATCTAGCTTACTGTCAATTAAATTCATTATATGGAGTTAAATCTGGTAGTTCCGCTGAAATCGGCGCTTCCACCAACTTTCCTGCCTATCTTGCGGTTAGAGCCCGAGTGGTCACATGCAGAGTTCCTTTTCCGGCAATAAAGGTGATGGTTTTACACCCTGTCAGATATCGCAATCAAAATCGACTATCTATATCGCATCTCTATCGGCGGACCCGAAAGGGATTATAGATTGCAACCTTTATTACATTCGCACCCTATCGCAGATCACAATCGGTGGATGTCCTAGGTTTTGTTTATGCGAGACTTTGTTTTCGTGCGAGTTGCAAGTTGTGATTGCATTTATTGCATCGCAACCCGAGGTACCTGGGGGCAGATTCTTATCCACTTTCGATATGCGATTGTGATCGCATCACAACCTATCTGTGTCGGGGGCTGATTCTGTAAAACTCTTCCACCTCCGATTTGTGATATGCAATATCGCTAATCACAAATTGGTACTGCTTAGGGGCTGATTCTTAACCCATGACCTTTGTTTTCCCTAATATGTGATATATGTGACTCAATGGAAACCTGCCACCTCGCGCTTCCCCATTCGCTGCAACCTTTGCCATGTCATCCAATCTTGCCACCTAGATAAGTCAATCCTAAAGTTTGACTTGCTCTAACTTCTACATACGAGCTCAGATTTGAGTGTTGTTCACACCATTGGATTCAGAATGACAAGCTCTTCTATATGAATCTAAGCTTAACAATATTCTAACACTTTGATTTTTTTGACAAATTTTGAGCTTCTGATCACTCTTCCCTACTAAAAAACTTTTGGTCTCCAAACATTTACTTTCAATTGTTTAGCATTTGAAGGTATGGTTCCTTCATTTTTCCAAACTTGATCCAATCGATGTTTGAAGTGCCCTGACTTGTACTTTCCTTGGCTTTTTCTCAAAGTTAACTTAAAATATAACTTGACCAAAGAATTCAAGTTCGATTTTCTTCTCAGCTTGTCCATGTCACTATGGCCATCCATAGGAACATCCTTTCCAAGAAGAATTCCAAGGTGCTCATCTACAAAATCCTTATCGGTGATAAGATCCTAAAAAGACTTTGCAAAATGAACCAAAACAGGCATCACATAGTGAATACTTGTATAACTTGAGTGCTAAACACATTTGGAACATACTAAATGTGCTGCAACTACTCATACAACAATTTTAAAATCAATGGTTTGAGAAAGCATTTTACAAAATGGAATAAACTTGACTCCCAAATTTTCCATTCAAATTGACTATCAAAAAGCCAAACTAACATTGTAATGCTTAAAGAAAACACAGTTGCATATAAGTGATTTATTTATGAACATCACTTTTACAAATTACCCAACTATGGGGATATGCAACTAGTGCAAAACAAAAATTTACAAACTTCAACTGGACAAATAATACGCCCATTTCTTACCCAACCAAGTAAATGAACCCTCTATTTTAACTCTCTTCTTTTGAAGCTGCTTCAGGGATGGTCGCATCTTGCACCACTTTTTCTTTTGTCACTTCTTCTTCTGGTGCTTGCATAACTTGCTTTCCCTTACCAAGATGAAGTTGTGGAAACAATTTCCAACACTTCTCGACTCAATGTCCACTGATATTACAGTGAGTACAAAAGTTCTTTTGAGCTCCTCTTGGCTCACTTGCCTTTAACCTTGGATGAGATTTTCTCTTTTCGGTCTCAACTCCATTAGACATAAAAATCTTCTTGATGAATGAGTTCATTTTATCACACTTATCTACACAATGGTTACTTGAAAGGAAAAAGGTGCATGGAAACATATTCCTCAATATGTTATTCAAATCTGCGTGTTTTTTTCCATTATGAACAAAATTCGAATTAACAAAATGGATATACCTTTGTTTGTTGCCCTTTGGCTTATGTTGTTTGCATGAGGAACTTGCGTGGTAAGAATAATTTATCTTCCCTTCTTCTTCAACATCTTCATCTATCTTTGGAGATGCTTTTGCACTTCAAGTCCTCCTTACGATTGAGGAACCAAGAGGGAACCAATTCTGGATGCAACTCCCAACATCTTGCCTTCTCATGTCATTTCTTAGGGCAAAAGGAACACGATACCCATGTGTTGTCGCTAGAAGACCATTCTTCTTTTGCAACATAGCCTAAGCCTTCGTATTTAGGCCTCTCCTTAGCCTCAATTGGATTTTTAATGCCTTGTTGGTTTCTTCCAAGGCGTCATCCCTTGTAACCCATCTTGGTCAAGATTTTGGATCCAATGCCTTTCCTATGTTTTTGAAAGGCTGCAAATGAATTTACATCAACACTTTTGCAGAAGGAAGAAGCATGTAAATTATTACCATTTGCCTCATCTTTTGATTGACATACAAAAATGTTTTCAAAATCCCTTTTTATTTTGGATGTGTACTCTTGGACTTTTTGGCTCTCTTCTTTTAGCTCCTCGAATTTAGGTGCTGATAGAACCTTATCTTCCACATCATGTGGACAAAAGGTACAAAATTGTCCATCTACCTTCTCTGAGGGACTTTCTACACTAGCATCTTGTAGGTTTTAACCCCATACTTAAATTACCTACATGCGAATTCTAAAACAGAAATAAGCAAAGGCGAGAGCATAACACATAAAACACATATACACAGAGATTTTCCCATGGATCCCAAAACCAGGACTACCAACGTTATTTTTCATTATATTCCTTTCAATGTTACAATACATATTTATACATGCCGAAGCATCCAATACCATGGACCGAAAACCATGTGTGAAAACCATGCACAAAACCGTAGGTAGGTTCACCCAACCTAATGTAGGGTCCAAAAAAAATTTCCCTAGGGTGCTGCCCTGGACCCCGTAGAGGGGGGCTACCCATCCCCCTCAAATCCCCTGGACAGGGGGGGCTGCCAACCCCCCGTTGCACAACAAATGGGGGCGGACCTCCGATTAACTAGGAGGGCTAGTCGTGGAAAGAATATAACACAACCCAACATTCTCCCACTTGTTGTTTTCTTTCCACATGAGAGCTTAGTCATTTATCCATCCCTGCAATGCCCATTGTTTCTCTACACCAATATAACTTCTCAGAGCTCATAGATTTTGTCAATGCATCTACAGTATTCTTCAAAGTGTCCAACTTTATCAGCAACACCTTTTTGCCTTCTATAGTATCCCTTACAAAGTGATACTGAACATTAATGTGCTTTGTGTTTGAATGGTAAGTAGGTTTCTTTGCCAAACAAATTTCACTTTGGCTGTCACAATATATCCTTATAGCTCCCTATACTAACCCCATACTTGAACACAATCTCTACAACCAAATTGCTTCCTTCCTTGCATGACTGGTTGCCATGTATTGTGCCTCCGTAGTTGATAGTGCCACTACAGATTGTTTCTTACTCATCCAACTAACTGCACCTCCAAATACGTTAAACACTTGTAGATCTTCTATGATCCATATCTCCAGCCCAGTCTGCATCAACAAAGCCACGAATATCCAAAACTCTATCCAATCTTAGTAGTCCTTGTTAGCACAAGCCATAATCACTAGTGCCACGCAAATACCTAAAAACCCGCTTCACTGTTGTCCAATGCTCCTTCCCTGGTTTTGACATAAACCTGCTCAATACTTCCACAATGTATGGTCTAGTACAGACCATCACATACATCAGGCTACCGATTGCACTTGCATATGGAACACGGGATATGTCCTCTTCCCCTTCTTGTGTCTTGGGACATTGTTCAACATATAACTTTACACCTACAAGAATAGGAACCTTTACCGGTTTACTATCCTGCATATTAAACCTCTGCAATATTGTCTCAACATACTTCCTCTGGTTTGAATAGAGCTTCCTCTTTGCCCGATCTCTTTTAATTTCCATGCCCAAAATATAGTGTGCAGCACCAAGATCTTTCATGTCGAATTTGGAAGACAATTGGGTCTTTAAATCCTGGATAATTTCTTTGTCATTTCCAATCAGCAACATGTCATCCACATACATATGACCAAATAAATAACACAGTCACCAATTAATTTAAAATACACACAGTGATCTTATTTGCTTCTGGTGAAGCCAAGTACCCATATAAATGTATCAAATTTTTGATACCATATCCTTGGTGACTATTTTATCTTATACATAGACTTCTTTAACTTGCATACCAGTTCTTTCTTACCCTTCACCACAAAGCCTTCAGGTTGCTTCATGTAGATCTCCTCTTCCAGATCGCCATGAAGAAATGTTGTCTTCACATCCATCTATTCTACCTCAAAAATCAAAAGCAACAGCAACAGATAAAAGTAATCTAATAGAAGCTACCTCTGTAACAGGAGAAAAAATATAACCAAAATAAATTCCTCACACCTGGGAATAACCTTTTGCTACCAACCGAGCTCTGTATTTCTCCACCTTTCCTTCTGCATTTGTCTTCTTTTTGAACACCCATTTGTTGCCAATGGGTTTCCTTCCAGCCGACAACTCCACCAGATCCCAAGCCTCATTTTTGTGAAAAGATTCCATTTCATCAACCATGGCATCTTTCTAGAGTTTTCCATCCTCTGAATCTACTACTTCCTTCAGAGTTCTGGGATCATCATCAGTAATAGATAAAGAAAAATTTGAACAAAAAGGAGATGGAATATACCTTTCTAGCTGCCTTCTTTCTCGAACTGATCTTCTCACACCTGGAGTTTGTGGCTCTTCATCTTCTGATTCCTCTTCTACTGTAGAGTTTGATTCTTCCTCCTTAAGGTCAAACTCTATCTTCTCAAGTTCCTTTAATGGGACTTCATGTTTAATAACATTTTTCACCTCTCTGAACACCACATCTCGGTTGTACACAACCTTCCTTGTTACTGGGTTCCAAATCTTATAACCCTTTAAACCACCCTTATACCCAATAAAGATGCACTTTTCATATTTACTATCCAACTTGGTTCTTTTCTCCTTTGGAACATGTACATATGCATCACATCCAAATACCCTCAGATGTGAAAGAGAGGGTTTCTTACCAGTCCATACCTTTTGTGGAGTCTTATCCTCCAACGCTGATGAAGGTGATATGTTGACTAGGTAACATTTGTCTCTGCCGCCTCTGCCCAAAATTCCTGTCCTAACCCAACACCAATGAGCATGCTTCTTGCCCTTTCCATCAACATCTTGTTCATTCTTTCTGCAACTCCATTTTTCTCAGGTGTGTATGGAGTAGACTTATGTCGTGCTATACCACACTTCTTATAGAATTCTTTAATAGCTGGAGCTTACAGAGTCCTTGGCATCGACATCAACCCAGAAAAGGAAGAAATATGCGAGTTGTGAACCATATACAACAATAAAATTCTAGATAGAAGTAAAATTACGGTCAAATAATTGCCTTTAGCTTTTGGATATGGCTATGGAATATGTGCTGAGATTTATAGCTGCTATCTCTTTTCCTAACAGCTAAACAATTTGGAGTCACTGAGTACCTTAATCCAACAAAATTCGATAAGCCCATTCAAGAGGTAATCTATAACATGAGCATTTGTTCTTTTGGTACAGCAACCTTAACAACATCTGCCACATGTTTTTTTCGTAAGTAAATGTTTTGCTAATTGCAGGTGATTAGAGAGATTACTGAAGGAGGAGTAGATTCAAGCTACGAATGTGTTGGAAGAGTCGAACTTATGCTTGGTGCGCTTCAATGCTCTCACCGGGTCTGATTTTTAGTATATTCAATCCTCTGTCACCGTTTATTATGTTAACTACATGCGTTCTTCAATGATCCAACTGATGTGAAGTATTGATTAACTCTGTTACCTTCTCAGTGATCTCAAGTTTTCTGGGCATGTATGTGCTTTGCGTTGCAGGTATGGGGAAGAAATTTTATATTGGGTTTAGCTGAGATGGATAAGAAGTTGAGTTTCAATCCCCTCAAGATTCTAGAAGGCTGGAAGCTAAAATATGTAGTCTTTGGAGGTTTCAAGAAATCTGATATACCCAAGCTGGTAGATAAATACATGAACAACGTAATTTCTCATTCTTTCTCTGATCCCCTGCCATTTTTTATTTTGTTGTGTTAATCTCCATCTCCCATAACGGCCGCCGACTATTTGGAATCTATCTACCGCCGAATTAGCTCCCTTTACCGCCGATTTATTCTCGAAACCGTCTGCCAACTGATTCCATTAATTCAGGAAACTATGTGCAGTTAAATTAATTTCTGGTTAGGAGCTCTTGGAGTGGTCCATTACTCCCTCTAAAGTTCTCTACCATGATCTGTGGAACACTTGACACATAGCCATCAGAAACTTGATGGAAGCTTAGCTATAAATTCTTCTGTTTGGGCCCCAAGCTCACTAACTCAATTCCCTTCAGTTTTACACCATCAAGTTGAGAGAGCAGAGCTTGGAAGTGCCTTTAGATTTTCTTATCTAGTAGTACATGCGATACATGTTGTTGTTGCAACCAACGGAGTGCTCATAGTTCGATTCCTGCTGCAGCCTGCTTTGGCATATTTTCTTAGTAGTGAAAGCCTTATTTATTTCACTCAGAAACTAGGTCTGGTATTTGGAAATGTAGAATGGATGCAACAGTCACTACTCGAGGAGGCACTTAAAGTAATTCCATATTCTATTTTGGATACTTCTCCGAACACAATTCATATGATGAATTATTCTCTGGAATAAAGATGTTGATGCCTTAGGTTCATGTGATCTCATCACTCAGGTAGCAGTACAATGTAGGGAATATGGTATGAATCAACAGTTCTTGAAAGGGCATTGCGCATTCATCATGATCAGAAATTATCCTAGGATCGACAAGTAGATTTGACGTTCGAATTCCCCTCTCAAGACCCAGCCATATTAGAGCATTCGACTGAAAAAAAATTGGCGCCTGCAAACTCATCTACTGGTGGAGGCTCCCAAAATCCAGAATTATTACTGGTATTAACATCAATGGCTGGAGGTAATTTTTCTTGGGCATAAAATTTTATTCCACATTTAAGAATGTTATGCTATCATTTGGTATCAAAGCAATTATTTTATCTCTACCTTGGTGTTTACCATTAAAATGAGGGTTTTCTGGAGTTTCTTGATTTCATGTGTTTTATTCGATTGTACAATTTGCTTTTACTTAAGTAAAAGGAGGAATATAATGAAATCAATGAGTGGCTTTATAACTAATGAAATTTTTTTGACATATAAAGATTTTTTAGAATATACTGGGAATTCCAGACTCTTCACTAAAACATAATGCATTACATAACAAATTCCCATTACAAAACCTAATTAGAGTTTTTTAAGAATGTTATGTATGAATATTTTAGTTTTATTTATGCAAATTATCATTCTTTTCATATTAAGGTTTTTTTTGTTAATGTAAGAAATAATGTCTAGTGATCCATATAATTTTAATTGATTAAAGAATAGCCACAGCATCTCTAATTAAATAATATTATATATAATTGGTTAAGATCACATTAAAGAATTATTTAGACACTAATTGTAATTAATTATTACTAAATATAAATATTTTATCCCACAAGAAATTTATTATATATTATATAATATAAGATAAAATATTATGAATTAATAGTTTTATCATAAAGTTCAAATCTAAAATAGAATTTATATCGAATTATAATCATAATATACCCTTTAGAATTATGAATTAAGTGAAGAATTTGATAAATTCTATCATAAATAATGATTGAATCTGTTTGAATTCGAAATTTGGCCCACAAGCAATTTTTATGTCATTAGATTCAATTTTCAGCATGATTTACATTGGTAAAACATGAAATTTTATTTAGGCCTCAATTTTAACATAAGCATGTGATTTTTAATTTTATGCAATTGTACAACTTGCAAATTTCTCTGAAATTCGTTGTGATATCCCTAAACTTAAGGAAGATAACTATAAGGTCAAGAAGGAGAGGGTTCTCCTTCATTTGGGGTGGATGGACATAGACTATGCTATGAGGAAGGATGAACCACCGGTACTCACTAATACCAGCACTGCAGCGGACATCACGCTTTATGAACGATGGGAGCGATCCAATCGCCTAAGCATGATGTTCATTAAGACTAAAATTTCAACTAGTATTCGTGGTTCTGTTGATCAGCATGAAAAGGTCGAAGACTCGTTGAAAGCCATTGATGATCAATTCGTCACTTTAGATAAGGCACTAGCGAACACCCTAATCATGAAGTTCTCATCCCTAAGGCTCACCAGTGTGAAAGGTGTGTGCGAGCACATCATGCAAATGAGGGACACTGTGGCTCAATTGAAGAAACTTGAGGTTGAAATATCAGAGTCCTTCTTGGTGCACTACATTCTGAACACCCTTCTGCACCAATACGGACCCTTTAAAATCTCATACGACACACATAAGGATAAATGGTCAATTAATGAACTCATGACCATGTGTGTTCAAGAGAAAGAGAGACTGGTGATGGAACTGGGAGAAAGTGCAATGTTGGCAACGCGTGGAAAGGGCAAATCTCAAGCCAATCAGAAAGGGAAAGGTAAAGTCCCTCTCCAAGCTGATATCAAGAAGGATTCCAAGTGTTTCTTCTATAAAAAGAAGGGACACATGAAGAAGGAATGCGCCAAATATTAGAAATGGCTTGCGGACAAAGGTAATCCAATATCGTTTGTTTGTTATGAATCTAATATGGTTAATGTCAATATTAACACCTGGTGGATTGATTCTGGATCAACAATTCACATTTTGAATTCGTTGCAGGGTTTGCAAAACCTAAAGAAGCCAGTGGGAAGTGAGAAAAGCATCTTATCAGGAAACAAGATGGGCTCGCATGTGGAAGCTATAAGAACATGTTATTTAAATTTAAGTAGTGGCTTTGTTTTAGAATTAGAAAATACCTTTTATGTTCTAAGTTTTTCTAGAAACTTGATTTCAGTTTCAAGACTTGTACCTTTTGGATATTCCTTTAACTTTTCAGAAAAATCCTTCAGTCTATTTTATAAATCTGATTACGTTGGGAATGGTATTTTGTCAAATGGTCTTTATTGCATTAATTTACAAAGCAATGTCACTTATGATTCAATGCATGTTCACACCAGCACTAAAAGATGTGTTATTAATGAAGATTCCTCTAAATTATGGCACTGGAGACTAGGTCATATCTCCATAGAAAGAATTAAAAGATTGGTAAATAAAGGGGTACTTAATACTTTGGATTTTACTGATTTTGAGACTTGTGTGGACTGCATAAAGGGAAAACAAATCAACAAGTCAAAGAAAGGTGCCAATAGGAGTTCGGACATATTAGAGATCATACATACTGATATATGTAGTCCAGACATGGACTCACATGGTCAGAGATACTTCATCTCCTTTATAGATAATTACTCACGATATATGTATCTCTACATGCTTCATAAAAAGAACGAAGCATTAGATGCCTTTAAGATCTTTAAGGTTGAAGTAGAGAAACAATGCGGCAAGAAAATTAAGATCGTGAGATCAAATAGAGGTGGAGAATATTATGGTAGATACACAAAAGATGGACAAGCACCTGGGCCATTTGCTAAATTTCTTCAAGAGCATGGGATTGTTGCCCAATACACCATGCTTGGCTCACTCGACCAGAATGGTGTAGCAGAAAAAAGAAACCGAACATTATTGGACATGGTGCGTAGTATGCTTAGCAGCTCCAATCTTCCTAAATCCTTGTGGACTGAAGCACTTAAGACGACAGTGTATATATTAAACCGAGTTCCAACCAAGGCTGTTCCTAAAACGCCATTTGAATTATGGAAAGGTTGGAAACTGAGTTTGCGACATGCGCGTTTGGGGATGCCCATCTGAAGTGAGAATATATAATCCACAAGAAAAGAAGCTGGACCCAAGGACCATTAGTGGGTATTTCATTGGATATGATGAAAGGTCTAAAGGTTACAGATTTTATTGTCCATCTCACAGCACTAGAATTGTGAAATCAAGAAATGCAAAGTTTCTTGAAAATGACTTGATCAGTGGGAACGATCAAAATAGGAACATAGTTTCTGAGAAGGATCATTCAGAATCTCAACCTTCCACCTCAAGTGATAGATTGGTTATTGTTCACAGCACTCCTCAAGTACAAATTGGTGTTGAACAACCAATTGTTGAAGTTCCACAAGCTGTTGACGGCATTCCAGTAGATCAGGTAGTTCAAGAGTTGCCAAGAACTTTTGAACAACAAGTTGAACCACATACTTCTCAGGAAGATGATGGTACAACATTAAGAAGATCTACTAAACCAAAAAGATCAGCAATTCCTGATGATTATGTTGTGTATCTGCAAGAATCTGACTACAGCATTGGAGCCAAAAATGATCCCAAGTCCTTTTCACAAGCCATGAGTTGCAAAGAATCAGAATTATGGTATGATGCCATGAAGGAAGAGATGAATTCTATAAAGAGTAACGAAGTCTGGGATCTTGTTGAGTTCCCTAATGGTGCAAAAGCCATTGGATGTAAATGGGTCTTTAAGACAAAGAAAGACTCATTGGGCAACATTGAGAGATACAAGGCAAGACTTGTTGCTAAGGGATTCACTCAGAAAGAAGGAATGACTACACGAAGACTTTCTCTCATGTATTTAAGAAAGATTCCTTGCACATTATTATGGCATTAGTAGCCCATTTTGACTTGGAAATGCAACAAATGGATGTGAAAATGGCATTTCTCAATGGAGATCTAGAGGAGGAGGTTTACATGAAACAACCTGAAGGATTCCCTTCCAATGATGGTGAGCAATTGGTTTGCAAGCTCAATAAGTCATTATACGGTTTAAAACAAGCATCCCGCCAATGGTATTTGAAATTCCATAATGTAATTTCTTCTTTAGGTTTTGTAGAAAACATTATGGATCAATGTATATACCTGAAAGTTAGTGGGAGTAAAATTTGTTTTCTTGTTTTATATGTGGATGACATTTTGCTAGCAACCAATGATAAGGATTTGCTGCATGAGGTGAAACAATTCCTCTCTAAAAATTTCGATATGAAGGATATAGGTAAGGCATCTTATGTCATTGGCATTAAGATCCATAGAGATAGATTCCGAGGCATCTTGCGTCTGTCTCAGGAAACCTATATTAATAAAATTTTAGAGAGATTTCAAATGAAGGATTGTTCACCAAGTGTAGCTCCCATTGTGAAGGGTGATAGGTTCAATTGGAACCAATGCCCGAAGAATGACTTTGAAAGGGAACAAATGAACATTCCATATGCTTCTACTGTCGGAAGCTTAATGTATGCTCAGGTCTGCACAAGACCTAACATTGCATTTGTTGTGGGAATGTTGGGACGATATTAGAGTGATCTAGGTTTAGATCACTGGAGAGCTACAAAGAAAGTAATGAGGTACCTTCAAGGAACCAAAAACTACATGCTTATGTATAGATGGACGAACAATTTGGAAGTAATTGGCTACTCAGATTCTGACTTTGCTAGATGTGTTGATTCACGCAAATCAACATCAGGATAAATTTTTATGATGGCCAGTGGAGCTGTATCATGGAGGAGTGCCAAGCAGATCTTGATTGCCACTTCCACTATGGACGCAGAGTTCGTCTCTTGTTTTGAGGCTACTTTACATGGTGTATGGCTTAAGAGTTTCATTTCTGGGCTTAGAATTATGGATTCTATCTCTAAGCCATTAAGAATATATTGTGACAATTCCGCTGTTGTTTTTATGGCTAAAAACAACAAAGTGGGAGTCGAAATAAACACATTGACATTAAGCATTTAGCTATAAGGGAACGTGTTAAAGAAAAGAAAGTGGTCATTGAGCACGTTAGCACTGAGTTAATGATCGTTGATCCTTTGACTAAGAGCATGCCACCATTCAAATTCAAGGATCATGCAATGAATATGGGACTTGGTTCCATTATATAGTTTCTCATTGTATGGACAATGTTATTTTATTGAAATTCTTAATTATTATAATGTTTTTCTCATATTTATGTGCACCTTAATTTGATCTGAGAGAATTCATCTATGTAGGACTAAGAATAAACATAAGGTGTATTCATTAAGAAATTGTTGCCACATAAATTATAATAATAATAAATACATAGTAATACATGGAAGATAATACTTGTCATTAGAGGACTTATCACCATGATTCATGTATCTATTATAATACAGATTATCAATGGGTTTTAAGATGAGACATTGAGATTGGAAGTATGGATCAAGTGGGAGAATGTTAAGCGCCATCTCCCATAACGGCCGCCGATTATTTGGAATTTGTCTGCCGCCGAATTAGCTCCCTTTACTGCTGATTTATTATGGAAACTGTCTGCCAACCGATTCCATTAATTCAGGAAACTATGTGCAGTTAAATTAATTTCTGGTTAGGAGCTCCTAGAGTGGTCCATTACTCCCTTTGCAGTTCTCTACCATGATCTGTGGAACACTTGACACATAGCCATCAAAAGCTTGATGGAAGTTTGGCTATAAATTCTTTTGTTTGGTCCCCAAGCTCACTAACTCAATTCCCTTCAGTTTTACACCATCAAATTGAGAAATCAGAGCTTGGAAATGCCTTTAGATTTTCTTATCTGGCAAGTACATGCAATACATGCCATTGTTGCAACTAGCTGAGTGCTCATAGTTCGATTCTTGCCATAGCCTGCTTTGGCATATTTTCTTAGTAGTGAAAGCCTTGATTTATTTCACTCAGAAACTGGGTCTGGTATTTGGAAACATAGAATGGATGCAACAGTCACTGCTCGAGGAGGCACTTAAAGTAATCCCAGATTCTGTTTTGGATACTTCTCCGAACACAATTCATATGATGAGTTGTTCTCTGGAATAAAGATGTTGATGCCTCGGGTTCAGGTGATCTCATCACTCAGGCAGCAGTACAATGCAGGGAATATGGTATGAATCAACAGTTCTTGAAGGGCATTGCGCATTCATCGTGATAAAAAATTATTCTAGGATCGACGAGCAAATTTGACGTTCGAATTGCCCTCTCAAGACCCAGCCATATCAGAGCATTCGACCGAAAAAAATTGGCACCTGCAAACTCATTCGCTGGTGGAGGCTCCCAGAATCCAGAATTATTACCGTGTTGAGATTTTGCTGTTTGAGTCAAATAGGCAAAAATCTCTTAAGGATGACAACAATAGGGAATCAGTTCCTAGATTAGCTCCAGGTTGTTGGGAGGGAGTTAATGCCTCCTATATTTGATGTGAGGGAGTTATGAGGTTGTTAGATTCTCTATTCTATTTAATAGGCAACCATTCGGATGGTTTGCTAAGAGAGTGTGAGGATTTCTTGATGTAATCTCCAATTTATTTAATATATTCCTAATGCCTATGTTTGGTGGACGTAGCCCAGATTGGTTGGGTGAACCACGTTAAATATTGTGTTTATGTGCTTGACTGTTGTGTTAATTCTTCTGTGTGTTTATTAAATAGCTGTGCACCTGATCCAACAATTGGTATCAGAGCTTGTTGGAGGTGAGGTGCCTGGAGAAGCTGACTGCGCTGTGCGTGACTGCTGGTGGTTTGCTGCTGTGCGCATGGACCCTGTTCTTTAAATTGTTGGCTGCGTGGAGTCGGTTTTTGTTTTAAAACTGCTGGTGCGTGGAGACTGTCCAATCGGTGCTGTCGGAGATAGTCCAGAAAGCCAATCGAAAGCCAATCGTTGCGCGTGGAATTGGTTTGGAGGTGGAACGCGGAGCTGGAAAACGGTACTGTTCGTGTTTTGCTGTGCCTGAAATACCATAAACTGGAGCTGTTGGATACCTGGTGTCTGCGTTCATAAATTACAAACGGCGGTTGAGTGGGTATGTATTTAATACAATGCGTGTATATATTTTTCAAAACAGCACGGATATATGTGTGATCAACAGCGTGGGTATGGATTTGAAAAACAGCGTTAATTTATATTTGAAACCCAGCGTGAATATCCATTGAAACACGGCCTCCTTTTACATATATGAACAGCGTTAATTTATATTTGAAAACCAGCGTGAATATCCATTGAAACACGGCCTCCTTTTACATATATGCATTGTGTTTTACATATATATGTTCAAAAGAAAAAGGTTGAAACGCATGTTATATGGTGGATTAAAAATACCATATGGTGGAGTTTTATGCATATGGTGAATTAGCATATATATGGGTGGTGTTAAATGATGAACGTATGCGTTGGTTTTTTATGCCATTTAACAAAAAGGGAGTTATAAGGGATATTGAAGTTTTTTTCAAGGATTTATATATATTTTTTTTGGCATAAGTACAAAGGCACAGTCATATTTTTTTTTAAAAACAAAGGCATTGGCAATTTTTTTTTTTTTGCTGGTTGGATATTGGAGATTATTGTTTTTTGCTGATACAAGATGGCCAAAAATCAAAGTGCCCGGTTCAAAATTGAGAAATTCAATGGTAAAAATAATTTTGAGATCTGGAAGGTGAAGATGCACGATCTGCTGGTTCAACAAGGTGTGGCGAAAGCACTGTTGGGGAAAAACAAAAGACCTGCTTCCATGATGGAGGATGAATAGGATGAGATGGATGCTAGAGCTCTGAGCGGAATTCGGTTATGTCTCGCAGACGATGTTCTATTTAACATTGTGTCAGAGAAAACTGCTGCAGGCTTGTGGTCGAAGCTTGAAAAGCTCTACATGACGAAATCTTTGACAAACCGAATTCTCCTGAAACGGCAG
>APFE031467530.1:29815-122456 GCA_000404065.3 Pinus taeda
CAATCTATATCCCTTTGTTCCAACACCATACCCAACAAAGATATACCTTTTTGACTTTGGATCTAACTTAGTTCACTGTTGTTTAGGCACTAGAGCATATGCATCACAACCAAACACTCTGAGTTTAGAATAGTCACAAGGGTGTCCTTTCCATACCTCTTGCGGAATCTTGTAATCTATCGTCGTCGATGGAGATCAGTTTATCACATAACAAGTTGTTGCCACCGCTTCCGTCCACAACTCCTTTTGCAACCCGGCATTACTTAGCATACTCCTTGCTCTCTTGAGAAGAGTCCTGTTCATGCGTTCCGCAAATCCATTTTGCTGAGGAGTATAAACCGTGGTCTTATGCCTCTCGATCCCTGCATTCTTGCAATAGTTGTCAAACTCCTTGGAAGTAAACTCACCACCATTGTCAGTTCTTAAACACTTTATTGTTCTACCAGTGTTGTTTTCTACCAATGCTCTAAATTGCTTGAAAACTGAAAACACATCAGACTTTCTTTTCAACATGTAGACCCAAACCTTCCTAGAAAAGTCATCAATGAATGATACAAAATAAGACGAACAACCATATGAAGTTGTAGGGGCTGGTCCCCAAACATCTAAATGGATATAATCAAGTATGCCTTTACTAGTATGTTTGCCTGTTTTAAACTTTTGTTTGCTTTGTTTACCAAACAGATAATGCTAACAGAAATCTAATTTTCCAGACTTCAAATTTGGAAGTAACTTGCGATCAACCAAAATTTTCAACCCTATCTCACTCATATGCCCCAATCTTTGATGCCATAAGTGAATGGAGTTACTGTCATGTGCAGAAACAGTAGACACAAAAGCTGACCCTGTACCTCCTTCTAACTGAAATATATTTCCTACTTTCTTAGCTTTCATAACTAGTAAGATGCCTTTGTAAATTTTCATTACTCCACCTCGAATTACAGTTTTATACCCATTTGAAACAAGTGCTCCTAATGAAATCAAGTTTTTCCTTAAATCTGGTACATGCCTCACATCAGTTAATATTCTAGTTGTCCCATCAAACATTTGAAGTTGTATGCTCCCAATCCCAACAATATTACATGTTACATCATTACCCATGTACAAAACTCCATCATTAATTTATTTATATTCCTTAAACCATTCTTTATGGATATACATGTGGTTTGATGCCCCGGAATCTAACAACCAATGTTGACCATGATTTGACACATTAACTGATAATACTTCATCACTCATACCTGAACCTGATGTCGAACCTGTATCTATCGTATTCGCCTCCTTCTTCTCTGTCGAAGACTCTGCTTTAGAAGTTTGCTGTTGTCGCTTCCAGCAGTCCTTTAAATGCCCTGATTTGCCACAAAACCAACATTTTATCTTACTCTTCTTCCCTTTCGACTTTGAATGTGAGTCGCTCGGCTTCCTGGGGCGTCTTTCTTTCGAACGACCTCTAACCATCATAGCTTTTGGTGTAGAGGTTTCGGAATGTGACTTCCTCCTTGTTTCTTCCGATAATAAGGATGCAACTACATCATAAAACTCAATAGTTTCTGATGAACTAAGACTTATAGAGGTAACAAAATGATCCCATGATTCGGGCAATGAGCACAATAAAGTAATAGCTTTATCCTCGGATGGTATTTTTACTTCTATACTTTGTAATTGCACAAGAAGAGTATTAAAAGCATTTAAATGATTAGCAATCGATGTACCTTCCTTCATTCTCAAACCGTACAACTGTCGCTTCAGGAGAATCCTATTGGTTAAGGATTTGGTCATGTACAGTTTCTCCAGTTTCGTCCACAAACCAGCAGTTTTTGTCTCCGACACAATATTAAACAGGACATCGTCTGCCAGGCATAATCGAATGGCACTTACAGCTCTTTCATCCATTTCGTCCCACTCATCGTCTGTGATGTTGTAAGGTTGTTTGGATTTACCGATCAATGCCTTTACCACGCCTTGTTGGACAAGCAAATCATGCATTTTCACCTTCGAGATCTCGAAATTATTCTTGCCATTAAAATTCTCAATTTCAAACCGGGAACTTTGAGTTTTTGCTATTTTGTATCAAAAAGCACAATAATCTCCAATATCAATGTTTTAAATACCAGCAATTAAAAAAAATTGCCTATGACTTTAAAACAAAATATCTTCCCTTCACAAAAAAAAAATTCTGCCTTTGCATTTTTTTTTACACAACCAAAAAACTGCCTTTTTTTGCACTTCACAAAAAAAAAATTCCTTGTACTTGTGTAAATTAGACACCAGAGCCAACATGAGAGATTTTCTGTTGTTTCACACTATAGTGATTATATCCTTGAAGGAAAGCGCGATACCAGACTACGCACTCCATAATATTCGTGTTTGTCATTTTCCTTTCTAGTCACAATCATGGACCCTAGTCTCGTTCCTATTAGACTGCAGGGTGAACACAATAATGTTGTAGCTGATAAACACTAAATATTGAATAGGTTTTAAAATAAAGAATTTGTGGTTCTTTTCAAGTCTTTAAGTAAACCCCCTCAAGGTAAATCAATGGAATTTATAATTCAATGTTCGCCCTATGATTTAAAGCTGCCATTCTCTTTAAACTATGCTTTAAACATTCCCACTGTGTTTTAAAATAGTCATACCTCCATGCGCACAGGCATAAAACGCATCAGCTGTTGAATACAGTCATACCTCCAGCGCACAGGCAGAAAACGCATCAGCTGTTGAATACAGTCATATGCATCAGCTGGTGAATACGCATAGGCAACAGCA
The DNA here is from genome assembly GCA_000404065.3 of Pinus taeda. Taxonomy (NCBI): domain Eukaryota; kingdom Viridiplantae; phylum Streptophyta; class Pinopsida; order Pinales; family Pinaceae; genus Pinus; species Pinus taeda. The sequence continues at coordinate 32,582 of APFE031467530.1, forward strand.
ATCCACCGCACAACAATCCACGCATCAGCTATCCACCCGAATATATCAGCGGCTGCTCCTTACCACGCACAGCAAAGAACTTTGATCAGCGCAGCACCAGCACAGTCCGCACCTTCTTTCAGGCTTCCACGCAGCAATCAGGCTCTGAATGGACTGTAATTGGCATGAGCTACAGCTAAGAGAACGCAGCCATGGACAGTAAGTAATTCGCACCACACAACAAACACATCAGCTTCCTTTAAGAACAACAACAACGAACTGATTAATGAACTCTCCACACCTTAGCGCTCCACCTCCAGCGCTCCAACGCGCTCTGATACCAATTGTTGGAACAGGTGCACAGCAAAACTAAATTAAACACACAGCAGAAGCACATATAACACAGTATTTAACGTGGTTCACCCAACCAATCTGGGCTACGTCCACCAAACATAGGCATCAGGAATATATTAATCAAATTGGAGATTACATCAAGAAATCCTCACACTCTCTTAGCAAATCATACGAATGATTGCCTGTTATATAGCATAGAGAATCTAACAGCCTCATAACTCCCTCACATCAAATATAGGAGGCATTAACTCCCTCCCAACAACCTGGAGCTAATCTAGGAACTGAATCCCTATTGTTGTCATCCTTCAGAGATTTTTTCCTATTTGACTTCAAACAGAAAAATCTCAACAAATCCACCAACAAGAAAGTGGAATACAATGTCGTAAGAACAAAGATGATCATGACTACCGGCCCCACAATCCATCTGAACTACGCGACAGCCCATGACAAGGATAACAACCCTCCACCCCCTATCACTGATGTAATTATGTAATCCATAACCGTCCGTAGGTCCCTGTTTACCCAAATTCATATACAAACATCAAAATCCACTATAATTTGTATAGCAACTATAGCATATGAAAACAATCTAGTTGAATATACAAAATTCCTAGTGCATGGTCTAAAAACATTGAAGAGAAATGCAGTGGAAAAGGAATTAAGGGATGCTTGAATACCTGTTCTGGTTGTTTCCACTGCACCGTCATATTCACAGGCATTGGAAAGTGAATAATGGTGTCTTTTCATATCATTCGTGGAATTCGTCCTCCACCGTGTAACCTCTCACCCTCTTTCTGCAAATAAATATATAACAAACACCTTGATGTGTGTTTTTACCTTTTTCTTAATACTTTTAGATTGGCCAAACTCAGATATGGAGCTTAATCTTGATGAACCTAAAGGGAAATAAATCGGCTAATCTTTATAAATCTAAAGAAAATTGAACCTATGTTTGTTGAATGTGGATTTTTTTCTATTTTTTTTTCCTTATTTTTAACATCTTAATGGGCCAAACTCCTATATAAAGCCTAATCCTAACTAACCCAAAAAAAATAACTCACTTCTCATAATAAAAGGAGCTTCAATCAATCAACTAGACTACCTATCATCAAGGCTAAATATAAACTCTTTGTGGTTAAACATTTATAGATTTATTTGTAAGATTTACTGGATTGGAATCTTGTGGTGTATAACCCTGGGAACAACGGACCATATACATTTTTTCAATTTTTACACGTGATGAGTGAATTGGTGATTTTGCACCCATTGTAACCTAAAACGTATGAACCAATGTACAATTTATAAATTTTTCTAATGCATTTTTATTTACGAAACGAACCCCAAAAATAGAAGTGTGTTAGGTTCATGCATGGAATGACGATGTACCCTGTAAATTTACAGGATGCACCACTATTGGTGTGAGTCGACGTTGTCCACCACATTGCCAAGGAATTTTCCTTTTTTTCAAATACAATAGATTTTTTGGGCTAATTTGCAGTTTTAATTCACTAAAAATTAAATTAGAAAGAAACATAGATATTACATGGACATTTTCTGGTGCTGAGATATTTTTGACATGTAATTGAGAAAAACAAATTTCACCATTATTTGAGAAAATTGGAAAGCAACACAGTGAGCACGGTACACAAGAATGGTGAAAAAGAGAATCACTGACATTGGGGCACTTGCATGAGATAAGAGTGGCATCGGTGCTTCAGATGTAACCAACATTGTAGATGGTAAAAATGGAATTTACGATCGGGAGGATTTTTTTTATATAGCCCTCCTTTGGTGCATATTTTAACCACACCAGTGAGTCAAATATCCAATAACATAGTTTTTTTTTAATTTAAAAACCTATAGTGGTGATTTTGTTAAGGCACACTGGGGAATTCTATTTCATGCGCAACACTGGTGCTTTGTTGGATTATAGCACCACACTTTTAAAAAGAAATTAAAAAATGCCTAGTGGTGCTTTTTAGAAGACACATCGAGGCATTTATTACATGAACAACATTGGTGCTTCATTGGAATATAGCACCACAATTTTTTTTTTTAAATTAGAAACCATAGCGGTTCTCCTTATATGTATGCACAGGGGCATTTTTATACAAGAAGGGAACTAGTGTTGTGGGTGTATATAGCACTGATAGTTTTTAAAAGTTAACATTTTTTTGGTGCTATCGATTATGCAAGCACTAGTGCTTTGTGTTATTTATGGCACCGTGTTTTTTTATTTTGTACAAATAAATCTGCCATGGTGCACCATGTTCTATTCGGAACTAGTGCTTCTTTGGATAGTAAAGCACCAGCGTGTTTTTATATTGTAGACACATCTTCAAAGAACATCCACAACTGGTGCTTCTTTGGATAGTAAAGCACCAGTGTGTTTTTATATTGTAGACACATCTTCAAAGAACATCCACCCATCCACCTCCGCTACAAACATATTTTTGGGCTATTTTTATATAGGTTTCTGAAAAAACATCCACTAGAAGGTATTTTCCTTGTAGTGAAAATTTTTGTATATCATATAGATTGAAGCTATTGTATTATATCATATTTCTTAGCATGCTTTATTTTGAATCTAAGGGGTCAATTTTTTCTATATACTCTGACTATTAAAATAATTTAGGTAGAAGTTGTAGTTTACGATTTTAACTTTAATGATTTATTTCATAAAAAAAATAAAGTTTACACTTATCATTAAATTGCATAATAAAATAATAAACTGAAATATATCTCACAAACTTTTAGGAGGAAAATATTTTCGCGAAATATTTTTGGAGGGAAAATTTCATTCTCTAAGCTATATAATATCTTTAGGAGACTCTCCATTTGTATCATTGAATATCTTCTATTTGAAAGGGATGGATTGTCTTGATAGTGAAGTTTCGATTTATACAACATCAACATCTTTATCACGTAATAACTCTATTCATATGGATGAACATAGTGGGAATTCTTCCACTATGAATAAAAAGTCAATTCTTCCACTTAGTACTGATCCTAAGGACTATGAGAGTAGCAAAGATGAAAGAGGAGACGGAGAATTTCAAATAAATAAAGAGTCACAGATTCCACTTAGTCCGAATTCGAAGGACTATGAAAGCAGTAGTGATGATGAGCTTCATGGCAAATTTCAAAAGAATGGAGTCTCACGGTGTCCACTTAGTCCTGATTCTATGGATTAGGAAAGTAGCAGTGATGAAGAGCAAGATGGTGAAGTTCAAAAGAATGGAGTGTCGTGGTGTCCACTCAGTCCTCATTCTAAGGACTATGAGAGTAGCAGTGATGAAGAGCGTGATAACGAATTTGAAAAGAATGGAGTGTCAAAGTGTCCACTTAGTCCTAATTCCAAAGACTATGAGAGCAGCAGCGATGAAGTGCATGATCATGAATTTCAAAAGTATGGAGTGTCACGGTGTCCAGTTAGTCCTAATTCTAAGGAATATGAGAGAAGCTTTGATGAAGAACGAGATGATAAATTTCAAAAGTATGGAATGCCATGGTGTCCAGTTAGTCCTAATTCTAAGGACTATGAAAGTAGCTTTAATGAAGAGCGGGATGATGAAATTCAAAATAATGGAGTGTCACAGTGTCCACTTAGTCCTAATTCTAAGGACTATGACAGCAACAGTGTTGAAGAGCGCTATGATGAATTTCAAAAGAATGGAGTGTCACAATGTCCTCTTAGTGTTGATTCTAAGGACTATGAGAGCAGCAGTGATGAAGGACATGATGATGCACTTAGTCATTGATGGCATTATGGTACAGGTTTGGAGCTATGGTGCAAGTGTTTTCCTTGATGGCAACTCTCTTTGGTAACAGATCTCAGTTCAAGCACTCAAAAAGAAGAAAAAGACATATACGCAGGTTCATCTAGACGAAGATGCGTATACACGCGGATTATACGTTACTAAAGAGCATGTATGTTGGGAAACTTACTCTTGGTCCATGGTAGTTAGTCCTTGGGATTTGAACCTATGGTTTTGGACCATGGCGTCTCGTCAGATGTGTTGATCCCTAGTTTTGTGTTCATGGTATTGAAATGTTATGGTTTTGGACCATGGTATTGTGGAAGGCCTAAGACTATAAAAGAGGAAGGAGATCTTGTGGCAAAGGATCATCTGAATTATTATTGAAGATATGATAAAGTGCTAGAGCTGGTATATTGGTAATTGGGTTATGATGCAGATTTGGATCTGAATGAAGGAGGAACCTTAGTGCAAAAAGAAGGATAAGTTCTATTGATGGGTCATAATCTTTAAGCTTGAATGACAGTATCATTGTATGATTTTGATCTGCTAAATGTGGCGCTTGCTTGATGTACAAGTCTAATAATCTGGGTTAATTAATGATTGAATATCTGAAAGAGTGAATTATCCTTTATAGATATGTACACAAGTTTAGTGAAGTGAAGGCGCGTATACACACAAGTTCTGTGAAGTAAATAATCGTATATGCAGGTTGTTCCATACGCAGAAGCATATGCACGCTAGTTTCAGGCTATTGAAATAGCGTATATACTCTAAGTTGTGATCTAGATGCTTTTGTCTATTGCTGTTGTGTTCTGGGTTCTGTTTTCTGGTGTGTGGTTTCTCGTACTGTGTTTTGGGTACAGCTGTCAGAGAAGTATCTACTTGATTTAGATCTAATTGGTGAAAAGGAGATTGGTTGATGGAGAAATTCCTGATGATTGATTGATGTTCATGGATCCAGTCTGAAAATTTATGAAACGTGGTCCCTGGAAGAAAGAGAAGGTTGTAGCCTTCTGTAGGCTAGCATCTATGTACTAATATCTTGGCTAGTACAAGAGCTAAAGGGGGTTGTAGCTCCCTTCCAGGAGAAGCTGGAGAACAAGAGAGAGATGTAGCTCTCTGCAGGTTGCAGCCTGCGTACTGGTAAAGGACTGCACCAGTACATTGTAAAAGAAATTTCTAATTAAAAAAGGATAGAGACGAATTGCAGCAGGTGGTTTTCACCCACATTGGGTTTCCACCTTATATCTTGTGTTCTTGTGTGTGATCGTCTTTCTACTCTGTTTTACTGTCTCTGGTTACTGGTTATTTTGATTATGCATCATAGATTAACAAACATCATCAGAAAGATAAAGTAAATTAAAAGTTTGCTTTGTATACGCGGGTTTCCTTCTCCATAGTTGCGTATGTACGCAGGCTTAACTAACTGAAGTACCGTATATAATTTGTTTTTGAAAAAGGAATATTTGACTTGATAATACTGATTCAACCCCCCTCTCAGTATTATTTCCAAGAATTGGTATCAGAGCAAGTCCTTCTGAAGAAGCTTGATCGCTTGAAGGAAGATCTTTCATCATGAGCAACTACGAGAGGGAAGCATCAATTAGACCACCGGTTTTTGATGGGACAAACTACGTATACTAGAAGGTTAGAGTTATTGCCTATCTTCAATCTCTGGGTACTGAAGTCTGGGATATCATAGATACAGGGTATACTTTTCCAGCATCGACCCCCATAGATCCGGCTGAGAAGAAGAAATATGAAATGAATGCAAAGGCGATCAATACTCTATTAGGATATCTATCACAATATAAATTTGTCAAAGTCATGCAGTATAAATCCGCTAAGGAAATATGGGACAAGATTGTTCTAAGCTATGAAGGAGATGATCAGGTTTGAATCTAAGGTTTCTGCAATAGAAGAAAAGGAGAATCTTCAAAACATTAAAATGTCACAGCTGCATGGAATTCTAACTGCTTATGAAATGAGGAAAGGAGGACCATCAGATAGGAGAGAAGTTGCCTTCAAAGCTTCAGGAAAAGGAGACTACTATGAGTCTGGACACATATCAGAAGAAGAAGAAGAAGAAGAATTTTGTCAAAAATCTTCAATGGGGCACTGGACGATTTCGAGGTAAGTTACCATTCAAATGCTTTGCTTGTGGAAGAGTAGGTCATTATGATTCCAAATGTCCTCATAAGGATAAGATTGACAAGGGGAAGGAACCTGTTAGATGGAACAAGAAACAGAATGCAAATAAGAAAAGCTATTACACTCATGAAGATAGTGATGGACTCTCAAATAGCGATGAAGATGAACGAGGTAATCACTATAAACTTTTAATGGCCTTTGAAGATGATGATCACGTGGATACTATAGATGTGGATGGCTTTTATGAAGACATTTCTAGACTCAAAAGATGTTTAGATGAAAAGAATATGATCATTGATACTCTGCAATTTCAACTTGATGAAAAAGAAAAATCTCTTAAGAAGTTAGAATGTGAAATTGTTGGTCTTAGAAAAGAAATTGAGAAAACAAAGGCCTTTAATCTTAAATTTGTTAAAAGATCTGAAACTCTGGATGAGATTATCAGTGTGCAACATTCCCCTCTAATCAAGACAGTTCTGGGGTATAATGGAGAAGCATCTAAAGCTTCCACCTCCAAAAGTTATCTTGATGCAGCAAGAAGGAGTGAGCAAAATCCTAATAGAAATCATCAGGTAAATCAGAGACAGTCTTCCTCAAGGACGAACAAAGACTATCAAGAAAATCGGGGGCATGCTACCTTAAGGAAAAACAGAAGCTATAACCAGCCACAGGTAAAATATTCCCAATTTTCTTCAAGAATGGATGGCAGTAGAAACTACAATCGGTTGGATGATAGTCGCAGGAATTTCTTCAATGGCCAATGTTTCTCTTGCCATAATTGGTCACAAAGCAGCTCAATGTTGTTGCCTATAAGACAATCATGACTAGAGAAGCTCAAAAACAAAGAAGTATGCCTGCAATCACGAAGAGGACCTACAACAACTTTTCCGCCCTTGAAAGTGAAATTGAATGTTCTATTTGTAATAATTTTGGTCATGAAGATTATGAATGCATGAGCAGGTTTTGGAAGACAACTCAGAAGAAACAAACCTCAAGTGCCAAAACATGGAGAATGAAGGAACCACAACCAGAAAGATGTGGGATAGCTTTATATGCAGAAGGACAGGAAAATCAATGGTACATCGACAACGGATGTTCGAAGCATATGACAGGTGATAAGAAAAACTTGAATCCATATACTGCTTTAGAAAAGGGAAAGAAAGTTTCTTTTGGAAATGATACCCCTGCAGCCGTAAAAGGAAAAGGCATTGCTCAGTTGAAAAAAAAGGTCAAAGCTGGAAACGTTTTATATGTTGATGGCTTGAAGCATAATCTATTGAGTGTCAGTCAAATGTTTGATAATGGAATCGAGGTGATATTTCGATCAGATGGGTGTAGTTTTCATGATCTTGATATAGGAAAAAAGTTATCAAAGGCAAAAGAACTCCAAATAATCTATACATATTTGAAGAAGGAGAACAACAATGTTATTTGAGTAAGAATGATGAACATTGGTTATGGCACCAGAGGTTGGGGCATCTAAGATTTTCACAAATAAAAAAAGCATGCAAATACCAGGCAGTTTGTGGTCTTCCAGACATCAAAATTCCAGACAACACCATATGCAAATCATGTCAATTTGGTAAGCAAACCAGAACTAACTTCCCTGAGAAGGAAGGATTAGCCAACAAGCCTCTTGAGCTAGTCCATGCAGATGTATGTGGTCCAGTTAGGACAAGGTCACCTTGAGGAGAAGAATACTTTATATTATTCATTGACGACTTCTCCATGATGGTTTGGTTAGGACTTATGAAGCACAAGGACGAAGCATTCGAAAAATTCCAATCCTTCAAAGCCTTGGTTGAGAATGAATCAGATTACAAAATGAAGTGCCTCAGGTCCGACAGAGGTGGGGAGTTTACCTCAAATGAATTTTTCGATTTCTGTAAAGAACATGGAATAAGAAGGGAATTCTCTATAGCTAGGACTCCTCAGCAAAATGGAGTGGTGGAAAGGATGAACAGAACAGTCCAACAAATGGCTCGTGCTATGCTTGATGAGTCTGGAAATCCCGCAACCTTCTGGGGTGAAGCTACATATACTGCGGTTGTTATTCTCAATGAAACAAAATTTCCGAGTGAACAGCACTCAAACTCTGCATGAGGTCTGGTATGGTGAGACTCCTTCGGTAAAGCATTTCAAATTTTTTGGGACCAAATGCTATATTAAGAATACTGATGAACAGCTTTGCAAACTTCAACCCAGAGCAGATAAAGGCATTCTCCTTGGATATTCTCCCTACAACAAAGCATATAAGTGTTATAATAAAAGACTAGGAAGAATTGTTGATAGTATTGATGTAGTCGTTGATGAAAAAGGATACATCCCTAAGAAAGTAAATCATGAAGATATCGAAGAGGATGAAGACTACTCTCCAAATCAGACAGATGATGAAGAAGAACCTCAAGAGGTACCAAAGGAACAGATAAGGATAGAAGAGAAGACTCCATCTAGGTATGTTCAGAAGAATCATCCAGAATCTCAGATTTTGGGGGAGAAGGAAGCAGGTGTTCAAACTAGAAGAACAATTGCAGAAGCCTCAAGCTATTTGGCATTGCTCTCCTCCAGTGAGCCACAAAATGTAAAAGAGGCATGCAAAGATGAATGTTGGGTCAAGGCAATGGATGAAGAACTTGAACAAATTGAAAAGAACAACACTTGGGAGTTGCTTCCTAGACCAAAAGATAAGAATGTCATAGGGACAAAATGAATTTTTAAGAACAAGTTGAATGAAAATGGGGAAGTTATTAGAAACAAGGCTAGTCTTGTTTGTAAACGGTATGCTCAACAAGAAGGGGTAGACTTTGAAGAAACTTTTGCTCCTGTTGCTAGACTTGAGGCCATCCAAATGTTCCTTGCTCTCTCAAGCTTTCAGAAGTTCAAAGTTTTTCAAATGGACATGAAATATGCCTTTCTGAATGGGGACTTAGAATAAGAAGTGTACATTGAGCAACCAGATGGTTTCATCCTTGGGAATGATCCAAATCTTGTATGCAGACTGAAAAAGGCTCTCCATGGTCTTAAACAGGCTCCAAGGGCTTGGTACTACCAGTTGGACAAATATCCTCATCAACAAGGTTTTTCAAAAGGATAAGCAGATAGCAATCTTTATATAAAAATTGAAAATGACAAATTTCTAATACTTGTTGTGTATGTAGATGACATTATCTTTGGCAGCAATGAAGAAGCTATGAGTCAAAGCTTTGCCTTGGTGATGCAGAAATAATTTGAAATGTCTTTCCTTGGAGAACTGACATACTTTCTTGGATTGCAAATCCAACAAAATGAAGGCGGGATCTTCTTGTCTCAAACCAAGTACCTCAAGCAGATTCTGAAGAAGTATGGCCTGGAAGATTCAAAACCAGTATGTACCCCTATGGTTACAGACTGCAGTCTTAGTGAAAATGATGAATCAGCAACAATACATCAACCAACCTACAGATCTATGATTGGAAGTCTACTTTATTTGACAGGTACCCGACCTGACATCATGCATGCAGTGGGAATAGTTGGAAGATTTCAGGAAAATCCAAAGGAAACTAATCTTCAGTCAGTGAAGAGAATTTTCAAGTACCTTCAAGGGACTCAAAACTATGGCTTATGGTATCCTAGAGATATAGGTCTCACACTTCATGCGTATACAGATGCAGATTGGGCCGGAAGCGTGGATGACAGGAAGAGCACAAGTGGTGGTGCATTCTTTATGGGTTCCAGATTAGTATGATGGTTCAACAAGAAACAGAGTTCGATTGCCTTATCTACAGCTAAAGTGGAATATGTGGCAGCTGCATCTTGCTGCACTCAACTCCTTTGGATGATGCAGACCTTGCAGGATTTTCAAATCACTTGTACACTACCTATCTCCATCTTATGTGATAATACAAGTGCAATCAGCATTTCAAAAAACCCAGTCATGGATTCAAAGACCAAGCACATACTAATCAAGTATCACTTTCTCCGGGAACAAGTGTTGGAACAAAAGGTCAAATTGGAGTATGTTCCTTCTAATGAACAAGTTGCTGATATTCTCACCAAACCACTGCCCAGGGAAACTTTTGAATATCTCATAAAGAAGCTAGGAGTAGTTGATGTATCATCTTGCTGTTAAATATTGTCAGTTTCAGAGAAAAATGGGTGTACGCGAGTTGCATTAGAAGGATCCGCGTACATACGCCGGTTTATGTGGAGAAAGTCGCGTATAAAGAGGCTTGATGGATATCAGAGGTAACCGAGTCTATTTAAAAATTGTCTGATATGGGTCTGACAGAGACCATCCGGCACAGGTTCAAGGGGAGCAGATAATCTTCTAATAAAGTATTGTTGGCATTATCTTAGAAACTTTTGGTTCTAGTTCACAACTGTTGTTGGTTTCAGGAGGAACAGAGGCAGAGGGAGAACAGAAGGAAATCTTGGTTGCTGATCTGAATGGTGATTGTCAGTTGCTGCTGCTATCAATTGTTGGTGTCTTTCCTAAGACTTGTTTTAAATATTTTGTCTCTATGTCATGTATATTTTTCTTATATGGTGTCAAGGTCATGTAACGGCCTATATTGGTTCCCCACTATGCCTGGGATGAAGATGTAATGTATTTGGTCATCATATGTAAATTTCTGATGTATTCCCACTTGGTTGGGTGGATGATCCCCACTTGGTTGGGTGATGGATGCATGTATTGATTCTTTTTGTGATAGGAAGGTCTTTTATGATGCATAAGTCTTGGTTCTTCTTGAAGAACATCTTTTTCAGATCTTGTCTACAGTCAGGGGGAGCATGGTCAGCACAGCAGGACAGAGATTTCAGCATGTACTCAGGGGGAGCACAACCGTTTGCCCTTGATAACAAAGGGGGAGAATGATCTTGAGGATCTTGGTGTTGCCATCAAGTCCAAAGGGGGATATTGTTGGCATTATGGCATAGGTTTGGAGCTATGACGCAGGTGTTGTCCTTGATGGCAACTCTCTTTGGTAACAAATCTCAGTTTAGGCACTCAGAAAGAAGAAAAAGACATATACGCAGCTTCATCTAGAAGAAGACGCGTATACACGTTGGTTATACGTTACTAAAGAGCGTGTATGTTGGGGAACTTACTCTTGGTCCATGGTAGTTAGTCCTTGGGATTTGAACCTATGGTTTTAGACCATGGCGTCTCGTCAGATGTGTTGATCCTTAGTTTTGGGTTCATGGTATTGAAATGTTATGGTTTTGGACCGTGGTATTGTGGAAGGCCTAAGACTATAAAAGAGGAAGGAGATCTTGTGGCAAAGGATCCTCTGAATTATTATTGAAGATCTGATAAAGTGCCAGAGTTGGTATATTGGTAATTGGGTTATGATGCAGATCTGGATCTGAATGAAGGAGGAACCTTAGCACAAAAAGAAGGATAATTTCTATTGATGGGTGATAATCTTTAAGCTTGAATGATGGTATCTTTGTATGATTTTGATCTGCTAGATGTGGCGCTTGCTTGATCTACAAGTCTAATAATCTTGGTTAATTAATGATTGAATATCTGAAAGAGTGAATTATCCTTTATAGATCTATACGCAGGTTCAGTGAAGCGAAGGCGCATATACACGCAAGTTCTGTGAAGTAAAGAAGCGTATACGCAGGTTGTTCCATACGCAGAAGCATATGCACGGTAGTTTCAGGCTGTTGAAATAGCGTATATACTCTAAGTTGTGATCTACTTGCTTCTGTCTATTGTTGTTGTGTTCTGGGTTCTATTTTCTGGTGTGTGATTTCTGGTACTGTGCTTTGGGTACAACTGTCAGAGAAGTATCTACTTGATTCAGATCTAATTGGTGAAAAGGTGATTGGTTGATGGAGAAATTCTTGATGATTGATTGATGTTCATGGATCCAGTCTGAAAATTTATGAAATGTGGTCCCTGGAAGAAAGAGAGGTTGTAGCCTTCTGTAGGCCAGCATCTACGTACTAGTATCTTGGCTAGTACAAGAGCTAAAGGGGGTTGTAGCTCCCTTCCAGGAGAAGTTGGAGAACGAGAGAGGGTTGTAGCTCTCTGCAGGTTGCAACCTGCGTACTGGTAAAGGACTGCACCAGTACATTGTAAAAGAAGTTTCTAATTAAAAAAGGATAGAGACGAATTGCAGCAGGTGGTTTTCACCCACATTGGGTTTCCACCTTATATCTTGTGTTCTTGTGTGTGATTGTCTTTCTGATCTGTTTTACTGTCTCTGGTTACTGGTTATTTGATTCTGCATCACAGATTAACAATCATCATCAGAAAGATAAAGTAAATTAAAAGTTTGCTTTGTATATGCAGGTTACCTTCTGCATAGTTGCGTATATACACGGGTTTAACTAACTGAAGTAGCGTATACAATTTGTTTTTGAAAAATGAATATTTGACTTGATAATACTGATTCACCTCCCCTCTCAGTATTATTTCCAAAAATCCTAATTCTAATGAGTATAAAGGTAGCACTGATGAAGGACAAAATGATACACTTAGTCCTAATTCTATGGACTGTGAGAGCAATAGTGAGAATGCACATGAGGAAGCATATCCAATAAACATCGAGTCAAAATTTCCATTCAGTCCAAATTCTATGGACTATGACAGTAGCACTAAAGAAAGGGAAGATGAAGAATATCCTCCAAGTCATTATTTGAAAAGAACAGTTGATCATAGTGTGGATAACGTTCCTCTTAATGATGATAAAAATCCTTATACAAATGATGATCTAATGATGGAGATGTTGCCAAGAAATATTGTATCGAGGAGTAGGACCAGACCTTTTCGTATCAATGCAAGATATTCTAGCTATACAAGGGGTAGAGTAGAATATCTGACGAGAAGAAGTTCTATCAGCGCACTCATTTCAAGTGAATGTTGCCAAAAATATTGCTTGAAACATATGGATTTCAAATTTGCATTTGAGAGCAGGAAGAGATATTTGTCAATGAATAAAAGCATGCAAAATTAATATTTAGTCGGGTGCATGCAATCTACATTGTCAGGTTATGATTATCATATTAAGACTTTATTTATCTGTAGAAAAGCTTTCAAAATGTTTCATTCGATTGGGAATTTTCGTCTCTGGAGAATTCAAGAAAAATTGGAAAAGGATCCCACATTTTATTTTGAAATACATCATAAAAGACAGTTTGGGCCATTATCAGACATTGCAATGTCATGGATGAAAGATTTATTTTCAAAGCATGGAGAGTGTATGCCAAATAGAGAGACAATACATATTCCAAATAATTTTTCGAGACGCGAAATCTACAACTTATACAAAGAATATGCAGAAGGTGTTGAGGGACATGGCCGGTCTATTACATATCCATATTTTGTGAAGATATGGAAGAAATAATTCAACAATGTCCGTATTCCTAAGAAGACAAGGATGGGGATTTGTAGTACATGTGCTTCTCTTAAATAAAAAAGGGACAAATGTGAAGGGTTAGAAAGAGGTAGGCATTCATAACTTTAACTTTTAAGATTGTATATTCATCAAGTATGAAAACATATTTCTTAATGGCTTTCTTTTATGTTTTGTAGATTCAATTATCAAAGAACTTCAAGAGCATCACAAACAACAAACAAATGAACGGAAAAAGTTATACAAGCATCGAAAGAAGTGTTATGATGATCCGAATAAATATTTGGGTTTGATAATTGATGGTATAGACTAGAAGAAAACACTTTTACCACGTTTTGTTCGCAGACCCAAAAATTTACAGGAGGAAAATTTTATTCAGTATCACTTGGTTGGTTGTATGGTCTTCAATGGGAAAATGTTGCCAAAGGTGTACTTCACAGCTCCAAATATTCATAATGATGCAAATCTGACCATAACCATAATTCATTGATGTGCTTTCTCATTGGTCTGGTAATCTTCCTAAAGTTTTGTATCTACAATTGGACAACACTTGTCGTGAAAACAAAAAACAGGTTGTTTTTGGATATTTAAACATGCTTGTTGAATTGAGAATTTTTCAGAAGGTAAATGTTGGTTTCCTTCTTGTTGGGCACACTCATGACCATATTGATTAGATGTTCAGTTGTTTTTCAGTCACATTGAGGAGGAAGGAAGCTGGGAGCTTGCCATCATTAATTGAATGTATTAAGAAATTATACATGCCAGAGCCTACTTTTGATGTGTTGGAAGAAACTGTTGACATGCGAAGGTTTATTATGGGATCATATGGCGAGGGGAAATCCATTGAAAAACTTAATGACATTAGCTTCCAACATCAATTTCGTATCAAAAAAATTGATGGGAAAACGCTAATATGGGGAAACAAGTATTCAACTACTACAAAATGGGCACCGTTATCAGGTTTGCAATTTTTGAAGTTTATTCTAGATCATCCAATATTTGCATCCAAAATATTGTTATTACAATCAGTTGATGAAGTTCATAATGCACGCAAACAAAACAGAGATATAAATTATTCTGATTGCCTAGAAGAAATAAAAAAATGTATTTGATATACATATGGTTACTTTGACATTGCTGATTAAGTTTGGTGGGAGTCATTTTTCAATAATCAAAGTGATATCATTTCAACAAGAACAAATGAAGATATACCTTTGAAAAATCCATTTATTTTGCCACTAAATGTGTTAAATGAACATGAGGAAATAAACATTGTTGAACAGCAACAATCTCAAGGTATCATTAATTCTTCACAGGCAGAGGAAAGAGAGATGTATATTGGTTCCAGAAGATCTTGTGCATAACGTGAAGCCATGGAAGACCTTTACAGGTGTTCAGTACAAGATATTAAGGAGGGTTGCATGATCCCAATGCTAGCAGATGGAGATCTCAATGGCTATCCGTTTTGGGTTGCTAAAGTTATAAAGGTCTTTACAGAAAATGAGGATGTTACAAGTGTTGAAGTACATTGGTATGCCACAAATACACACCCATTCAATGGTTTGTATAAGCCAGAGATGGTAGTTGAAAAAAAAATGGCGGAAAGAGAAAAAGAAAGGGTACGAATATAAATCGTCGCCGCACAGACATATTGAAATTGGAAGATGTTGACATACTTGTTTATGACTTCAATTTAACAAAGAGGGGAACTCTTCACTTCAAGACGATAGAGATTATGAAAAGGTTGTTACCCGAAGGAACAATATTGAGATGGGAGTCTGCTGAAACCGGTTGTAGATCTAGAAGAATTTCGAAACCTGAAATCATGGGCATGCATGTGGACTCAGATGGGGAACTAGTTGATGAAAGAGAAGAATATGGAACATCTTCATCAGCATCTAGTGACTCATCTGAAGATGTGAATTCTGATGGCATGCAAGAAAATATGAGTGATTTTGAATAATTGTTTAAGACAGTTTATCTAACTGATGTATGCATCGTCTCTTGAAATAAAATTTGGTATTAAAAGGGAAGTTATGAGACACTTTTATGTTGTTAGATAATTCTACTAGCATTTTTTAAAAATTTTGAAGATTGACCCTAAAAAAAATCATCGTTCCAGTATAATCACTTTTTCGTTTTCAAGCTATATTTTGCACGAAAATTTTGTTTTCACTGCCATTTTTAAAACATGTTCAAAATTAGCCCTAAAAAAAAAACCACCGTTCCAATATACACACTTTTCACTTTTGGCACTGTTTTTGATGTTTTTTTGGCGTTTTTTGGCCAGAGTTCCCAATTTGAGTTTATAGTTCCCATTTCAAAGTTTACATTGTTCTTGCTCTAACTTTATCCACTTATTCTCTTCTTTCTTCTTAGTGTTGCTAGTTAAATATTCATATAGGAAGAAGTGTGAGATTTTCAAGAGTTTATATTTTCTTAAGATATGGTTTTTGTCTTGCACACTTGTCATGATGAATTTTATTGGTTGAGGCCTCTCTTCACATATCTTTCCCACCCTCCTTGCTTGGCAAATTTTCCCTCTCCACTATAATTTCTCTTTCAAAAAGTTCCTTATCAAATTGAAAGTGCTTTCATTCTTTCCATAGTCTCTTATTCCCCTAAGAATAAAGTTTGTTTCCCTATGTTTTCTCTCTTTGTGTTCTCTTTCCCATGCTCTACGGAACTTACATCTTATTTTTCCACTATCCTCTAACCATTAATGTCCTCAACTTTAGTTTTGAATTCTTTTGGAATATGTCCACTTGTTATCTTTCTCCTTCATTTCAGAAAGGACTACTTGCTGAGCTATTTGTGTATCTAACTGAGTTGTTTTAGAAATTATCGCATCCTTGTTTACTACCATTGATTCATTCCTAGTTTTACATGTTGCCTTCATGTTTTCCCATTCTCATTTTCCTGCCTCTAAAACGTCTTGTAACATTGTTACCTCATTTTTTAAAATTATATTACCTTCTATTAAAAATTGATTTGCAAGTGTGATCTCTAAAAGTTTGTGGTCCCTTTGTTATTCATTGGCTTCCAAAATTTCCAGCATTGCCTTGAACTTCATGAGTTCTTAGACATAGAGATCTGATGACCATGTAAGAGTTGTAGATGTGGGACTGTAAATGGTTTACTCTTCTTTATTTTTGCTTCTCTTATTTGTTTCCTTTCTTTGGGACTGTTTTCGTCTTCTTTGTTCTGATTTAAAGTGGGAAAGCTTGCACTTTAAAATGCCTCGATCTCGTCAAATGGGGATCATATGCCAAAGCTATGACCTAGGGAAGTTGATGTACCAATTTATCCAAACGAGGCCCATAGTTTTGGCGCTTCATCTCCTAGGGTTAGGTTTTTTTGGATGTTTAGGGTTTTCCATTATTTCTCAATAATAAATAGGCTTTCGAGCCTCATTTTAACACATTTCAAAGGCATGTAATTGACACATATCTTATCATAAATAAGCTACCATCACCCAAGCTAATTTATTTCCATTCTGTTTGTAAGCATATTTTATAATTTGATATTAGTGAAATGAAGTGTTATTTCTGCTGCACATTTGTATTTACGGTTATATCTGTGAGTTTTTGCGTTCCTATTTAAATTCAGATTAGTGGTATCAGAGGGGTCTTCTCTTTCTTTTTTTTTGTTTGCATGTCCTCAATGAGGTCGGGATATAAGTAGTTAGAGCTCCAATTGGTCGAACATTTGCAAGACCAGCCTTGCAAATCCTAATGACCTCACATGGCAGAAGAGAAGAAAGATAAGGGGGCGGGATATCCTTTCAAAATGTTGCTCTAATAATCCCTCAAGTGACATACGAACATGATGATGGACAAATTTTCCTAGATCCTTCAACGGAAACCTAAAGGTGATGCATCTTCTTCCAGCAACTACTTTAGAAGCGTCATGCTCTTTAAGGTACAAGTTAACTTTGACATCCCCATATTTGAAACTAGGATAAAGGAAGATGCCATAGATAAATAGTTAAATATGTTAGAATGATATTTTTATGTTCATTATTGTTTTAGCCAGGAAAATATTACGTTTTCACTTCTCAAAGTCACCCCACACATCAAGGACTAGTGGGAAACCTAGTGTGAGAAGAAGGCCAAAAGCACACCCTCACTATTTTCAATTGCACCCACTTGGAATTCATTAAGGGACACCATCATGGAGTAGTACTACCCTATCATGAGCTATGAGGATAAATACATAAAATGGACCATGCTGTAGTAGGTAAGCAACCAAGACGTACCGAAATTTGCCAATGTTTTTCATACCCTTCGCACTAAGTTGGGTATCAAGGATTTTGAATGACATTTGGTACTCAAGTACCATGGTTGTCTACATAGATACATCCAGGACAAGATAAAGTTCTTGGACATCTCTTTGCTCGGAATTTCATACCGATATGCTTTCACGATTGAGCAGAAGTTTGAACAAAGGAAGTGAGACTTTGAATCTACATATCTGAATTAACGAAAAGGTGCCCCCCATCTGCAGAGCAAAGGAAAAAGCCAAGGCAGGGTGACCAAGACAACCCGTTGAAGCCGGGAGCAAAGAAACATGACCCGAAGAAAAATAAGGACATAGAAAAATGGTGTGATTTCCATAAGAGCTCCACTCACAACATAAGTGAGTGTTGGGCCAAATAATCACTGGTGGCTAAGCTGAAGGCTTCTGAGTCAGACGCATGTTCTAACTCTAATTCAAAACCCTCCAATGGGAATGACAAATGGAACCATATCATTTACATAGGGCCTAAGGTCACCATGGACACCATCAAGATCTAGAAGAATGAGCCTAAAGATCTAAAGGAGGGGGAATACCTCTTCCACTTACAAATGTGGGTGAAGGGTTCTTCGATGTAGTTTGTTTGTGCTATTTTATCATTTTTTTAAAAAATGGAATCACAACCATTAATTATCAACTAGGGTAGGTATTTTATTTCAAAGGAGTCTACACTGTTTGTGCTGATACATAAACAACTGGGAAATACAAGAAATGTCGTTGAAAACACTTGAAAATTTTAAAGCATTCTTACAAAAATGAAACTCACACTTGTAGAAATTAAACAACACACTGCAGAAGTGAAGCTCATTCAACAAAGAAGAAATTCACACTTCATAAGCTTCAGAAAATAAATAGGCATGCCATATATTATTAACTAGAGTGCAACAATAATATGACACAACATACCATAAATCTGAAAAACAAAAGTGTGTCTATTCCGCAACATATACAACGATAATAAGAAATTCACTTCAACGTATAAAAAAATAAATATACTACTAATAGTCTGAGCCCTGCTAAAGAGGAGCGTCGTTCTTCCTTAACAAGGTGTAGGAATGGAATGAAATTACTTAAATATTCATTACATGAATTGTAGAATCATCACCAAGTACTTGTTGTATGAAAATAGCTTAAGGATACAAGAGGAAAATATCAGTATTGTTCCAGATGCTTCCATCCCCTTCTCATAGGACTGAGCCTTTTTATAAAGTCTTACAGAGCCCCAAAATTAGGGAGCAAATTATTCATGAGAATCTCATGATTCTCATGCTAATCTATTTAACCAAAATGAAATAAAATAGAAGTTTTTAAAATGAGTTTTCAGTTAAATACCTATTATGGTTACGCCACTTTTTATAGCAATAACTGCTCATATCTTTTCAATATTCCACATAGAGTTACATCTCACCGTCTTCAACAATTACATTTAAAATATTGGGCATGATATTTAACAACTTGCAGTGTAGCAGTAACATCATGGTGTAACAACAACTCGTGATTTAACAACAACCTTTAGGGTGCAACAACAATCTTCGGAGTGTAACAACATATAACAAAAACAACTATTTTCCCATAGTTTTTAGTAATTACAACCAAACATGAAAGAAAAACATCCAAAATATCTCTTCCATAATTGCCCTGGTTAGTCATTCCAAAATGACATTCTTTCTTTCATACTTAATAGAAAATGACATAATTAATACCTCAAAGAAAAATATTTCTTTTTGACCAGGGAGAGTGACATTGTTCCAAGGGATTGATGGATTCGATGAAGGAAAATAACCAAAAATATGGGAAAATGTGCCTGAAATATCCTTGAATACCACACCCAACATCTCCCCCCAATTGAAGCCATTGCATGCCCTTATTCAGATTCCTCTGAATGATCAGGGTCGTCCTTTATTACAACAATGGCATGTTGTTGATGTAGTTTTGTGAGATCATAAACGTTAGCAGTATCTTCATCTTCTTGCTTGTATGAGTAGCCACAAGCTGAGTAGTCCAAGAGCTTTCATCATACCTATTTAGTTCGTAGTGAGGCTAGTAGCTCTCAATTAAAAGCCAAACCAAAGGGAATTTGAACTTAAGCCCTATCCAAAAATCTCCCATTGATTTAACAATTCATGCATACTTGAGAACTCAACTAACATCTATCACAAAGTTACAAAATCCAAATTGATACCTCATCTGTAAAGAATTGTTGTTGCCTTCCAAACATTTCAGTCTTCCCACCAATGCTCTACTCTTCAGTTGTGCAAAATAAGACAAAACCTGATGACTCTTCTCTTGTACTAGGATGATTGTTCCACCATGTTTGGAGTACTAAAATATCTTCTGAATTCTCACCTCATGATAGTAGTCGTACCAGGTTCTGATCTCATTTTTAACATTGTTGTCTCTTTATTCCTATCAGATGATGTCTTGGTAAGATGGAAATCACCTTGGTTTCTTAGAAATGATATGAAGGCTCGCAACTATAAGTCCCCCACATAATAAAAACGTTTACATTCGTTTGTAGACTGGCATGCTTTGCAAATATATTCTAAAAAAAGAGTTCACACCACAGTCTTTGTTCATTAAAATAATAGGAACAAAATACATTTAAACAAGTCCTAGTAGAAATACCCTTGTTGGCTTGATGGGGCCTAACCCAAGTTCAGAAGTGTTTTAGCCAAACAAATCCCGGCACTACGAGCCCTTTCGGCAATAGTTCGTGGAGTGCGAATTGAAGTCTCACCCGAGGTAGTATGGGAGGGTTCTGGAACCAAGTTTCCGCACCCTAGGGATGTCTTGATGGGGACTGGAGGGGTCGCGAGCCAACTGTTCCACGTAGCAGTCTAACCTTTGTGTAGCCGAATATAGAGCACGACAATGCCTTGCCTAGATCCATTTGGAAGTACTATAGATCTAACTTGGTTCAATGTTTCTTACTTACTGATTTCACCTCGTTAAGTAGTGCGCGCAATCATAAATCATAACCCGATGCATAAAAATATAACAGAAGCATAAACATCTAAATCTAAGAATAAATACACAATATTTCCATAACAACTTATCTTTTATTAATCTTCTATTCTATAAAATCCAATTCCACCCTACACACCTAGCTATAGGGGTCCACGCACACAACTGCAAACTCTACCACGCCTCTGCGCACACAGCTCCAGAGCCTCTCTCTCCTACTACAACCCATGACTTTGACTTAGAGACTCAAACAATATATTTTGCTCAAAAACCCATACAATCCATATGTATTCCAAAAACAGAACTGCCTTCTAACCTTATAGCCTTGATCTATTTATACATTCCCATTGTCTGCGAACCATGGGTAAGACTACGCAATCTATTCTAAATTACAATATTTTTGGGCGGACTACCCTTTGACTTGACTCAGTACAATTCATTCTCTACGCACTTCGTGGAGCTTTTACAATGATTTTACCCAAAATTGTGGGCTTTAAGCCCCAAAACCGTTATGCAGGGCCTCCCTTGCCCAACAGGGCCCCAATACAATCATCGTGACTCATCCCGAGTCACTCTACTGGTGCGGTGATCTTCACTCTAAGTCCATCCAGTAACTTCTACACTTTGTGGATGTCTGCCACAAATTCCTACATTGTCCATTGTATCAATTGTGTGTGACTCTCTGGAGCATCGTTGTCATAGGCACCCTTTTTTCTTTGTGAATAGGTATCCTGCATCTGGGCCAATGTCCCATCGATCATGGAAGAAACTATGAAGGCCTCCTCGAGCCAAGGTTGGATATGTTTTTTATGCCTTGCCTCCTTTTGATGTGTGGCGTCCACTTGTGCCTTGAGAGCCTAGGCCTCCCTCATTTTGGCCAATCACTGAGTAAGGGAAACCATTGGAACAGTTCCCCAGATATTGTCATAGGCCTACTGTAACTCCTGCCCTTTTGTATCTAACTGTTGTAGCGTCGAGTCCTCCTGCAGTGAAGTGAGCATGATGAGGGACTAATCCAACATCCCGTGCAATCCTAGACAGCATGCTCAATCTCTTGCAACCCTACTTGAATGGCACAGTTGCACTACTCTCTGACTTCCAGGGGTGTAGAGGCCCGTGCTTGCAATCGCATCTTTGCGATCTGCAAGTCCAGCTCCAACCAGACCTTCACGTCCTCTTCCTGAGTTCTACGGACTCCAGCTGCCACATTGTGAATTTTTTCCTCCGTGGGAAGTGCCACTGGCATGGCCAACTTCAGAATGCTGCTACAGGCCTCTTCCACTGCCTACTCCAATTCCTGTTTTTGGCTGACTAGGTTGTCACACTGCAGGTTGAGCTAGTCTAAACTAACCTTATGTTCACTCAAAACTTGGAGGGTGTGGCTCTCCGTGGCACGTAGCTCAATAGTTACCCCATCTTGCAGCTGGTATAACATGTCTCTGGGAAGGGTGGCCAAATTCAATCCCTAGCCCCTTATGTCACCTTCCCCTTCTGCTAAGATGGCACCTTCTGGTAACGCCAGAGTGTGCATTGTGCAGGAATGCACCATCTGCTCAACTTCGGTTGCACCTTTCACGAGATGTGGTGGCATAATTCATAGGGGTCACACCTTTAGTGCCTGCAACTTCACTGAGAGCACCCCCAACATAGTGGTCTGCTCTGTGATCAATTCTTCCAAAGAATCCTTGATGCCCTTGCACGCCCAGTCGCCCCTGTCAAGACTGGCTCCCTCAGAATTCTTTGTTGTCTTTGTCTTCTTTCAGGCAGTTGGCTTATCCTAACCTCGCGGCGCCTTGAGTGGGGGAACTATTGTGGTATGTTCCTCTGCATCAGCCTCCCCTTGGATGTCCTACTCCATGGATATACGCTAACCTTCCTCGGTCTCTGTGGTAGGTGCACTTGTGGTTTTTTCCAGTTGTATTGTTGTTGCTACCTTATCGGCCTTCTGTTGTGTAGCCACTTCCTATTCCTGGCAACACCTCTCTGCCAGCTTCGCAAGGCACAACTTGTGCTCCCTCTTTTGCTGCTGTTCTGTGAGATTTTCTAGTTCCTTCAAGTCTAGCGCATGCCACTCTAGGGACCATGCCGCCATTACTTCGAAAATTGCATCATCCGTTGCAATAAACAGAATATTTACCCATCTTCAGGTTGGATCCTTTCTTGCCTGGGATATGCAGATTATGCATATCCACCTTGAATTCTACCATGCTTTGGAAATTTTTGTATACTATTGGGGACAACTATGGCTATGATTGATCCTAGTTCGAATGCTTGTCTCCATGACTGTCCAAAAGACTTTGATCCGGCTCATCCTTGTTGCATCTTTCGTCGCCCAGAGCGAGGTGAACCTCGCAGCATCGGGCATGTCCTTCTTAATAGTGGGAAATTGACTATCCTTCCTTAGCTCCCCTACAACCAACATGATGGATAAGAGTACCCACATGTAATGGAAGGTCTTACCATGCTCCTGGGCTTCCCGATAATGGGTCAAAAATTCGTCGCAGAGAAACTACACCCAGTTGAATTGGATTCCCTTCACACACTATTCGGCCAATGCAATCATGAACACTGGCACCTCATCTGCGAGGTATTTCCTCATGATCTTTCTAGCCAGCAGTTGGGTTGCGATGCACACCCCTTTGTCCTTGATTCTTGCTATCACATACCCTCTTTTCCTTTTCTCAAGCTTATATTTGGTCTTCATTGCTTCTGCTAGACCTGAGTCACTGCTTTCTCCGGCTATGGCTGCGGGATTATTTCCTTTGGTAGGCAGCAGAGAAATTTGGTGAATTAAGTCAGCCGTGATGGGAATTGGCTCCTCCAGCCAGAGATACCCATCATGTACAAGAAATAGTAGTTTCCGAATGACAAATTTTATGACAGACGCATGGTGGTAATGAGGTATCCATCGCAGATATAGTAACTCGACTTTATCTACATCACGTAAACATTTTTGTTGTCCTAATTTCTCCACGGTTAGCTGTGGAAAATTCTCATTGCCCGTGAGGTCCCAGTCTTCGAACTTTATACTAGGTATCCGTCCTAGTGGTGAACCTTCCATCCTTATTTAATCTGGAAGAAGCGGGGTCTGGAGCTCATTCTTCGTGGCCTCTAGGTCCTTCAGTATCTTAGTTGTCCCTTGACAAGGGGGTATGTAAGGGGTTACTTTTATCACCGAAGTTACCTGGCAAACATTCTCCACCTCATCGTCTTGTGCTTCAATTTGGGCAATTAGGGCTTGTAATTCTTCCTCCTCCTCGTCTATTTCAACAGTGACAGTTTTTCCCTTCTCTGCCATTGAGAGTTTCCCAAACGTCGGTTCCTTGGTGATACCCGGACTGGCCCCATTGGCTGCTTGCTTTTATATGGTCGCAGCATGCGTGGGGAATTTGGAACCTTTGGTGCATCTGCTCTCTCTCCAAGCTCATCATCGGCCACCCGGGGTTCTGGATCAACTTCAACGAATTGCACTCTGGTTCAGGCAGCCATCATTGTGTCTATACTGGATTGCAAATTCATAGATGGTAGGGTAGCTTGGTGCTCAATGCTCTATACCATCTGAGTTTTCAACCAACCAAGTTTTGCTTCACGACTACCCCAAAGAATTTTATAGTACCTGCTAAATTTGAATTCAACCCTTCCCTCCATTTCTGAGTCATTAATATCTTGTTGGTGGCAGATCTCCCCGAATCTAGCTCTTAATTTGTGTCTTAATGGCCCACCACCTGTTCTTTTCTGCCTTAAATTGGACCTCTTGTCATGAATAGTGACATCAATGGTCACCTCCCCACCTACCTGCGCAACAACGCAGTCTTGGATGCGTGACCGCAATCCCTGCGACATACTGTTCTTGCATGGAACCACCTTTTTCCACGTAGTTCTCCTGAAGACTCGTTTATAGTCTCGTGCCTCCTTTCAACTACTTGGAGTGCTTAGGATATGCTTCCTACACATAGTAAGGTGTTCACACCCTTGGTACGAAGCTTCAATTCCCCTGCTAGCTCAGGGTGCGAGTGTTAGTGTTAGTGTCTTCACACTTCCATCAGTGATCAAAATTTACTCTTTTGCATCTCATTGTAGGAGTCCCATATTGTTGAGTCATTCCATTAGGTCATGGATCTACTGATGGTAGGGTTTAGTTCAGATTTTTTCCCTCTTGATATGTACTTATTGATCTTCTTTCATAACCTTTCATCATGATTCATGCTCATTTTTAGTCCATTTCATCAATTACATAGCGTTTTAGTCTCATAAGGTCTTAGGGTTTCCTCCATGGTCAAATTTCAGTGATTATATGTTAATAAGGGTCAGCAAGCACTTGAGGAGGTCAATAATCATTGTTAAAATCATAATGTACCAGTTGATAAGCTGAATGTAGTTCTCACCTCAAAACTTGTTTTGAGGTGAAAATAGAGTATTATGTTTTTATTTTTCATCATGATGTAATTTTATTGTTTCTATATGTAATATTGGTTCCCAAAGCTCCTCCTAAAGCTTGTGATGTTACCAAGTACCTGCCACTGCAAAATCAAGTAATTCTGAGCATCAGTCCACTTGCCATGAAAAAAGAAATAAAAATGAAAAACAGAGCACTGTAAAAGACAACTCAACATTATAAAAGTGGGTTTTCAAAAGCAAAAATAAAAAAGGTGAATCTATATAAAGCCATCCTCCTATTTCTCATCCTATTGTGTTATTGTTGAAGATCTAAGTGCCATAAGGACATCAAAGGTCGAGTTTCAAGTGTCATTGGGCAAATACATCGAAGTTGCTGCGTTTTTTCAAGATTTTGGCCGGTGCTGCGCTTCTTAGGAAGGCGTTGCGCTTTCAAGGTGGCGCTGCACTTCTAGCAGCATTTCTTAGTGTAAAAATACATTGGCGCTGCATTTTCAAGGGTGCACTACACTCCTGTAGCTGGCGATGTGCTTTGTCCAACAAGGCTTAAAATCACTCCAAACTTCCTCCAAGCTTACCAAATCATCTCCAAATTTCTTCTTGAAGGTAAGTACTCGCATTTTATTGTTGTTTAGGGTGATTTCATGAGAATTTGTTTGGTCTTTCCTCCTTTAAAGTAAAACCCTAATTGTTGTTGTAAACCCTAGTTTTCTTAGTTCTATCACTCATTATTGAAATCAAACCCTCATTCCCTCTAGCCTATTACACTCCACATATATTTTCCCTAAATCCCATTCCACATATATTTTCCCTAAATCCCATTCCCACATACAATTTCCCTAAATCCCATTCCCACATACAATTTCCCAAACCCTACACTCTCTACCCTACCCACATCCCTAAACCCTACTCACATCCCTAAAGCCTCACTCCCTTCCCTAAACTCTATTCACACATACATTTTTACACTCCCTCCTTCATACACTCTGCCCATTCCATTCCTCCACCCTCTTTCCACACTATTATCCACAATTACCCATATACAACCACATTGTCAAAACCAAAAGTAAACAATGGAAAGAGAAAGTGATTATGAGTATGAGGAAGAGACATTTAGTGACAGCTCCAAGGAAAGAAACATACAACAAAGGAAGCCTCATAAAGGAGGAAAAATCATCAAAGAGATGCCCACTAGTCTGACAGTGTTGCAGGCCTGCCCACTTGTAGTTTCTTGTTTCAGACACTTGGCATGTTTTGAATTTTGTGAGATGGTGGAGAGAGTATAGTTTCACCATGAGTTGGCCAAACTATTTGTGACTCATTTGCATAACCATGAGGTGACACTTGCTAGATTAACCTTCACAGTTTCATCAGCTGTCATTTTAGAGGCCACTAGAATTCCTAATGTGGGTGAAAAATGGTACGGGAGTCATGATCTTGATGAGGATTACTATGAGCCATATATCAAGGCTAAATACAAAAATCAAGTGAAGAATTTATTCCCCTTTAAGTTTTTGGAAAACAGGTATGTGCCTTTGATGAGGATTATTATCAAGTACTTTACTTGTGAAGGTAGGTTTTCTTGGTTGTATGACTATCATATTAGACGCCTCATGCATTTCACTAGAGTAAAGATGTTGAATCTCCCTTACTTCATGTTTAGAAACATTGATAAGTTGGTGCATATTGTACAAAGAAAATCATAACCCCAGCAGTTGAATAGCATATATCATTACTCTTTGATTTAAATCATTGTTTTACACTAGCTTAGCTTTCTTAACATTCCATGGGAGAGTTTCATTGCTTATGAGATGTTCAAAAGTCCACAGATCCCTTCACCAGTGCATCAAGAAGAAGGTGGGCCTTCTAGCCATGGAGAAACAAGGGAAGAGGCCAAGAAAACCAACATTGCTGAGGTGCCAGTGTATGTAACATATCAGAGAGGCACAAGGAGACCTTTTGTAGCTGCTAGGCAAGTGCTTGTTCCACAAGGTGTGGAAGGGGCCTTGCCTTCATCATCATTGAACAGGAAAATGTTTGCTCCACAAGGTGTGGAAGGGGCTTCGCCTTCATCATCAACAAAATAGGTGCAGGTTGATAAGTTTGGCAAAGGAAAGGAAAAGGTGCAAGAGGAGGATCTTGATGATGAGGAGCAAAGAGATTTTGATCTCATTGAGCACGAGGAGCCACAGTAGCATTTTACTCATCATGGAGTTGACATCATTGGCCTAGAAGCACAAGATGAAGAAACTATCAAGGACATCATTATCCAAGAGAGGGAAGATCAAATGCAATCCTTGGAAGATAACTTAGAGAGAGCTAAGTTCATCATCAGATATTTGGAGTAGGAAAACAAACAATTGAGCGACAAGCAAGTCCTCATGGAGCTGCAAATGATCAAAGAAAACAGGCAAAGACAAAAGAGGCTCACATCAAGTTGACTCCTATTGAGAAAGAGATTGAGAATGATAGGGAAACACGGCTTGAGAGGGTCAACATACATCTTGAGGGGCTGATTGAGAAGGTCAACAGGGATAAGAAGATGCTTCACCACATGGCCTACCATTACATGACTTGCAACAAAATCTGTAACATGAGGATGAGGAATCTTAAAGCTAGGTTGAGGAAGGATTTAAAGAGAAAAAATGAGCAATACAAGTTGAAAATATTAGATGAAGCCTCACTAGCCTATCAAAGTAGCTGATGGTGGTGTCACATGCCAAATCTGGGCAAGTTTTGAATATTTTTTGTCTTTTCCAAATTTTGAAACTTAGAACACAGGAAATTGGCCTAGAAGTGGCGATGCGGTTTTCTTTGGAGCATAAGATGAACAAAAGGCTTGCATATTTGGATTCATGAGGATGAGAGGATGCACCGTGGAAATTTTTAGAGGTTTTGAAGCAAATCTAGGTCACCAAAAAGTCCAAAAATACCAAAAAATGACCTTTCTGCCTCATTTTGGACACACAGAGATAGTATTGGGAAATTCAAGTTTTGAGGGGGCAAATGACCTCCAAATTCAAAAATTCAAGTTGTTCCAAAAACTATACTTGAATACCTTTCCAGTGAGCTATCTTAGGCTCAATTTGGTTAAGGGGACGGCTTCCAAAATTAGGTGGAAAGTGGCACTGCGCTTTTGACTAGTGGCGCTGCGCTTTTGACCAATTTGTCCAAAAATCCAAAATTTCGCCTGTTTTCACCATGGATTCACTTACTCTCTCCTCAGGGTTGTCTTTATGATGTAATTGATTACATGGTATGTAATTATGGTGTTAAAATAGTGTTAGATGGTAGATTCATTAGTCTAAGGTGGTTTTGAGGCTAATGCATCAATTTCCATGCTTATAGAGGCAAGTAGTTTGACTATCTATATTCCTGGTCCATGTTTGGAAATAGTTGTAACAACCCCTCTTCTCATGGGTTCGAGCCTTGATGTTCAGGGTGAGTGGTTTTTTTCTCTATATTATGTATTTTCTTCCTCATTTGCAAGGGTTGGATACACTTGGATGCTTTAAACAATATTGTACATCATTTGTAAGCAGTTGGCAAGGAAATTAATAGGAGCTGCAGCTATTTTTATGGGATACTTGTGGTATGGTGCTTTTGCATATTTTATTCTTCTGTTATTAGTTTTTCTCATTTTTTATGTATGCCACAATCTAATTCATTGCTTCTAGCTGAATGATATCAAGATAGATGGGTAGAATTCATTGTTTACAGTGCTCTGCCTTGGGAAGCCATTTAGTTTTCTATGTTTTGTATTGTTTGAGAAGGATACATGATCTTTACATGCCCTCCTTAGCTCCTCACCGGTCTTAGACCTCTCACCTCACTCAATTTTAAGTGTAAAAGCCTATACCTACCTTGCCCCATAGAATACCCTATACTCTAACTTAATTTCCCAGACCCAAATTGCCTAGGTCCATTTGACCCAGCATAAAAACCAACAAATTCAATCAAAATCCCCTAAGCTACTATACCTATCCTAAAATCCCATCTGATCTAGTCATTTTGACTAAGATTCATAAAGGAGAATGACCTCTCTCGACCTGGTAGCGATTGCTACCAGGTTAAGCTTGGTTTGCGGTTATCCTAAGATTTCCTTTCTTCAACCTGAGGTCAATCTATGCCCTAACAGCGGGCACCCTGCAGCTACCCTTGCATTCATTAGTGAGTCACGTTCATCTTGGTATGGGACGTTCTTTTGTCTAGGAAGGTACGGTCACAGCCAAGTTAGCATAGTCGCAAGTCCTTCTAGACTAGGCCCTATCATGCTTAGTTTCTTACAGCCTGCTTTCCCATCTTCAGTGTCTAGCTTGCATATTGTTTCATCTAATGTTACGCTTTTCTGCCTCAGCCATGCCCAATCTTCATCAAGTTTTCGAAGCTTCAATATCCCTTGCTGAATGGCTTCCTGTAACTGCTTAATTCCTTTACCCCATTCTTTGCATCCTACCCTAACTGTGGAAGCTGTAACCCAGGAATTCTACGCTGCTCTCTTGATGTCCTCTCATTCTGCTAGTGTTGGGGTTATTTCCACAAACCATGTGTTGGTTTGTCTCACCTGATGTACCCTTTCCCTAATTCTGCGTAATTTTGTGGTGTGGAAGGCTAGTTTCTCCTGCTGCCGCCTTGGTTTCTGGTGTGCTATTCTTAGCCTAGGACGTACTTGGGCAGTACCCAACAACACTCATCACCCCAGGTGGGCATGTCAACTGCTCTGGTCTTAATACTCGGCTCTTGTGCGACACGAGAACAGTTGAAATTGTAAGCATAGTTGTCTTCCATTGATGTGCCAGTTTGCCACAATCCTTTGGTGCATAGTCCACCATCAAGTGGGTGTCACACACAATGCCCACTTCATTGCATCATAATGCTACTATTTCGGTACTGGTCTTTCAGAATTTTCTAAGACATCCTCCACTCCTATTACCCCCTCATTTGGTGGCCTTTCCTTTGCTTCAAATGTCACGTGCCTTAGTGATTTAATCATCATGTTGCAGCTCAGCATTGTTACCTCATGTAGCTAATTCTACCAGCGTTCTATCTCCTCATCTAAATCCGAAGTACAGGAACTGTCACATTCCCATGAGATCCTACTGTCTACTATCAGGTTCACCCAATCTTGGTCTTGCGTTGTTATCTGGTAAATGCAATCCAGTTCATCGTCAATGTCATCGTCACGTACAGGTTTAGTGTAGCGTGCACCTTCGGCCGGATCTAGTGGAACTACTATGCAAAGGGATTTCTTTTCAAATATCATCTTCCTCTTTTTCAGATTTTTGACTCCATTCATATCCATCACCCAGTCAATTCCTAACAGCACGGGATAAAGGTTGTTGTCGTCAACAATTTCTATCACCTAAAAATCCGTTCGGGTGCTCACACCCTCAATATCCACTACCACTCCTTGCAATCTTCCCATGGGCATGATCTTTTGTTGGTTCGCCATTTGTAATTGAATAGGGGACCATTGCAACGTGGGCCTACACATGTGTTCCAAGGTTTTCTTAGGTAATACATTTGCATCTAATCCCATGTCCAAGATCACCTGATCCATTTCGTAATCACCAATCTGTGCGGTCAATCTCATCTCTCTCCTTGTGTGCGATGCATGTTTTCCCATCTTCCAGACTACACGGGTTTCACCCCATCCTACACATTGTGTTATCAACTCCTATAACCCTTTAACTGTGTTGTTATCACGCAACAACTTCATGTAGGTCTCCAGAAAAGTGGTAAGCATAGAAGGATCCATCCCCAATTCTGGTTGGTCCTTACCACCTGAAGTGGAGGCTCCTATGAAGCTCTATTTAGCTTCCATAAAGGTCTCCTTCACGTGTTGCAAATAAAATTGAGGTTCCTTTGTAGGAGCCTTACACACCCATGTATCCTCCTCATGTTGCTTCCCCTTGTCTTCCCCCATGGTCGCCTCGCTTCTGAGCCTCATATTCACATTGGGGTCTTCCTCGTGAGGTTCGGATTTCATTGTCTGGATGTTCTAAGGTTGAGGAGGCTGGAGTACCCCTTTCTCATGCATCTAGGCTATCAACGTAGGACAATCCATTGGTTCATGATCAAACTACTGACAATATTAGAAAGACAATCTTGTTGGATTAGTACAATTGCATGCGTAGTGACCTAGTCTACCACAATTGTAGCAAATTAACTACCCTCAGCCCCTTCCTGGCCCCATGCCTCCTCGTCCTCATCCTCGCCCTCGAAATCCACCTCGCACCATTCCTGCCACTGGGTCGAGGCCTTGTGTCTCAATTTTCATCATGTATGCAGGAGTCCTATCCATCAGGAGTTCATAGCTGCGACAAGTATGCTCATCATGTCCTACTGAACTGCAAAACTTACAAAATAAATTTTATGGGCCTTGCGTATAATATTGCAATAGATGACAATTCTCAGTTATGTGCTTTCCCCCCACGTGAAAGATCGTGCACTACAGTGTGGGTGCTACACTCAACCTTGCTTGTGCCTCTCGTCTTAACGGCATTGGCCCCCTTTCTGACAAATAGTTTGTGAATACGGGACAATGATCCTTGTCATGACCCAGGCCCTTACATTTTATACACCACACTTATTCATGCGCCTCCGGTCGTAGTGCCCTATCTTGCTTCAGGCTCTGCATCTCCAAGCATAGATTTTGTAGTTGGGCATGGATTTGTTGAACTCCCAACCTAGGACCTTGTATTGGAGTTTCATGCAACCTCGTCGCTACTTCTAATGCTTCAGCCTGGGTTGAGATCTTCTGTTGTGACAGTGTTGTCCTTAGGTGTGGTGTTAGGGATGCCACAAACCAGGCACAGCGTTGCGCATTTGAAAGCGTCATATTAGCCTCACAGATCATACTCTTCAGGCGCTGATCCATATCCCATGGAGTCTTGCCTGGAAGCATCACAATTTCCTTAAATCTGATGATTGACTGAGTTTCTGATTTCAGTCGGCTAAACTTTTGTTCAACGCATCCTGGATCTCTATTATTCTAGCATTAGGTTGATCGCTGGAGTGCTTGATATACCACGTCAATGCGTGATCCTGCAGTGCGCTCACCAAAGTAGCCTTTTTAATGTTATCATCTGTAACTCCTTGGGCTTCCCATACTACCTTTACCACGAACCATAACTGATCTAGTTCCTCATTCCCTACTCCTCTAAATACGGGCAACTTGATTGCACTCGCCATTCCAACCCTTGGAGGTGGTGGAGGTGGGTGGGTGAAGATGGGGTTGATGTAGGTGAATCGGGTGATGGCATGGATGGAGGTGGTAACTGTGGAATGCACTGCTTTATCAACCAGATCGCACTTCTCAGAGAGAACCTAGCTAGCTTCTCCTCGCTTTCTTACAAAAGTGAAATCAGGGGATTGTTCTCTAATCCTTCGATCCTTTGGTAGCCTCTTCCACTCTGCATTATCCCAGACATTAATGGATTCCCATAACCTATTTTTCACATAACAACATTTTAATCTAGGTATTCAACAATTTGATGTACTTACCTCGCGGCCCCTTGAGAAAATGCCACTCAACTTCATTGTAGGTCATTGTTGTGTCTATCATGAACTCAATGATAAACCCTCCTATTATCTGATCCAGCCAATGATCTACCACCCATGAAATTTTATCTTCTGATGCCTCTAGTCGGCGCACCAACCCTGCGGTCCACACTAACGGTTGATCGAGTTTGCACCTTCCTTGACTTTTAGCTAGCCTCACGATCCACTCATATAGCTCTGATGAGAAGGACACAAAGAAGATCTCGTGGATTTCCGTGTATATGTAGTGATCTAGCCACCTCTTTGTGGAATTTTGTTTTCCTGTACCACGAAATCATGAAGCTTCTGATCCAGCCAATATTCAATCTCTTTCTTCATAGGGTTCTAGCATTCCGATATCAGACATCCCTTAGGTAGATCCCTATCCCAGCAATGGAACCATTTGTTGGCTTGATGGGGCCTGACCCAGGTTCAAAAGTGTTTTAACCAAACAAATCCCGATACTACTAGCCCTTTCGGCAACATTTTGTGGAGCACAAACTTATGTCTCACCCGAGGTAGTATGGGAGGGTGTTAGAACTAGGTTTCGACACCCTAGGGATGTCTTGATGAGGTTTGGAGGGGTTGCGAGCCAACTATTCCGTGTAGTGTTAGGACTCCATATTGTCTACTTTTGACCTTATATTTTGTTATGATATTACCCTTTTTAGCCTATAAATAGAAACCCTTGATATCATTTTTGACCTCATCATCCCAAGGTATGAAGTAACTCTCCTCATTTGCTATATGTTTAATTATTCAACACATATTCATGTTATATTTACAATTAATCTTTGGAAATTGGCTAAGTCGCTGACAATTGATTGGAACTGTTCAAAGTCGACAGAATCATAATTCACAGTTGCTGCAACACCAGAAAAAACAACTGACTAAAGCAGGAAAAGTCTTAATTTGAAAAACATGAAACAGTAACCGTCTGAAGCTGGCAGAACTATACTTGGCCGATGAAGATAAAGCACAATCAGCCAATTTAGTCACAGATGCGGGAACACCAGGAACAACATGAAGAGCTTTAAGGAACGGTTGAGATTTACCAAATCAACAACAACAACAGAATAACCAAGGATAGCACAAGGACCCCGAGGAGATAGACGAAGACTACCAGTTTTGCAACAGTGAAAGGATCCAATTAAATAAAGGACGACAAAGATATACATTGTTGTAATAGTATGCTGTAACAGGAATTAATTTCCTATTTTTGAACAGAAGAATCAAACTGAATGTATCATGACAATCTATTGTAATAGATGTCTCCTCTATAAAGAGGAGACATCTACAGTTGAAAGCTAACATGTGATAACAGGAATATAGTAGTGCAGAAGGTCTGAACCTCTGTTGTAATTGAACTTTTTGGCAGATGAATAAAGCATTGTCCTGAGCATTTCAACTTAGTATCTGTGTTCAGGGGAATCTTGTGAGAGGGACAGGGCCCACCTTCTTCACAAGATTCACCCATTCCTTTCCTGTTAAGTGTGTGTGTGATTTCTATACATGTTTAGCCTCGCTTCTGATATTTCCTTTTTGCTGATACGTTGTTCCTTTAATCGATTGGCATTGTGAGAAGTGTGTCATCGGTGATTAGGATTTTCGGTGCGTATTGGAGACTGGTCACAGAGGCAGGTGTTGAACATCCTTATTCTGAGGACAGGGTCTTGGTCCTCTGTTACAAACGGCCATCATTTTTTTTTTTTCTGCAGATTTGTTACCTTTAATATATTTCATTTCATTTCTGCAATAGTTTACGACTGCTGTAACACGGAGTAAGAGTTTGATAGAAAATAGATTTTCTTGTACTATAGCTTTTAATGGTTTTGGAATTAAGTGCATATAGTACAAGGTCACCTTTGAAATAAAAGGACTTTCCCGAGTTGACAATTTAATGTGGTACTCGACTGTTTAATCAATAAACAATTCGAGTAGCCATCATTTTGGCACGGTTGCCGGGGAAGGCGACTAAATTTTTTTTAAAGGCATTAATGATTTTCCTTTAGAATAACAGGTGCATGAGAGGATGCAAGAAGGCTAACTTCATAGGCGGTAAGGGTGCAGGAGGAGGAAGAAAAAATTTCATTGACGAGATCATTTCAAAGGCCGAGACATCCCAGAGAACGAGTTCCCGAAGACCTCAGATCCAGTATTCCTCCCAAAAAGATCATCAGACGAAGGAAGTACTAGGGCCTGAAAGGAAGCTGGAAACACTAGAGCACATTGAGGAACCAGTAGAAGAACCTGAAGAGATAGAAGATACTGAAGACAGAGCCAGCGATTTGGGGAAAAGAACAATGGAGGATAACAGAGCAGAAGGAAGGGGGGAAAGTCACTCTCCACCCTGGAATTTCCTATTGGGGATCTCCCAAGGGGAGCAATCCCCATGAAGAATATTCCACCTCCAACATTGCCTAATTTTGATGGGTTATCCTTTGAAGATCCCGATGAGTTCCTCTTTGAATTTGATATAATGCGTAGGAGTTATGATTATGTAACTCCTGCTCAGAAGTTAAAACTGTTTCTAGCAACACTGAAAGGGAACGCGTTAAGACGGTTTATGAGCCTAGGGGCTTAGGTAATCACTACATGGGATCAGATGAAAGAAATTTTTCTGACCAAATATCAGGATTACTGTCGAACAAGAGAAAGAAAGGAAGAATTGTTTAAAATGGTTCAGAAAGAGGACGAGAATCTGGAGGAGTTTGTAGAGGGGTTGCAGTATAATCTGCAGCGATCAGATCATCCAACCATGAGTAAGGATATTCTGAAGACAATACTACTAAAAGGAGTACGAGATGATTGCCTAGATATGCTAAACATGCTTGGAAAAGGGGATATTTCCAAAAAACCATTTGATGAGATTATCAACCTTTGTATGAGGTGTTCCACAGGAGCAACAAGCAGATCTAAAAGCAGGGACAATACATATTCAAGAGTCCAGAAATCAGCAAGTGGAGGAGAAACATGAGCCGAAATAGGTAATCTGCTTGAAGAATTTAAAACTGAAATGTTAAGATCTTTTGCTTCACAAATTGATGCTCTGGAGGTTAAAAAGAAACAGGCAAAAGCAGAAGCTGCCCTGGCTATTTTTTGCTCCAAATGCAGAGGAAAGCACCCACTGAGGGAATGCCGATTGGATAAGTTACCAATTTGTACCATTTGTGAAAAGGATCATGAGACTCAGTAATGCCCTTTTTTGCCAGGAATAAAGGCAGCGGTGCAATCAACTGAAGAAGAAGCTGAAGCAGTGTACCTGATGACACAAAGGAGGCAATGGCCACAAAGACAAGGTATGAGTTCTAACACATCATTTAGTTTTTGGAATAATCATTCTCCTTTTCAAACAAATTACCCACCCATGAATCAAATGCAATACCCACCCTTTAATCCAATGCAATTTCCACCTATGTAGCAACCAAATCCTCCTTTTTCCGACCCTACTATATGGAATCCTTGGACTCTTCAGCAACCTTATTTCAATCAATGGAATCCAAACTGAACAGCCCAACAAATTCCATTTCCTCAACACCAGCAATCTCTTTCCTTACCATCTAATGCTCCGCAGAATAACCAGTCAATCAGACTCCAACTGCCTGTGCAACCTAACCCCAATCCAAACAATAATAAAGCCCTGCAGGTAATTGATATTCAAAGTCAACCTGTCTCCCCTATGCAATGTAATGACATCCATTGACGCTCTGGGAGGATAGTTGAACCCATCATTGATGACATTACTGACTCTGAAAAAGAGGAAACTAGGAAGGAAAAGTCATCTAACAACAATGTTGAAACACTTGAATCATCTTCTAACAAGACTGCCCAAACAGCAGAGCCACCCTTTCCTAAAAGATTGGCTCTTACTAAAACATTTGAGCCACCTGCTTTTAGCCTTTTGGGAGAACTGTAGAATTTATATGTCAAAATTCCGTTATTGCAAGCACTAAGAGATGTTCCTATCTATGCTAGAACTGTTAGGGATATTTGTATTAAAAAGCCTAGAAGAAAAGCCAAGGAACCCCTCACAGTTCATGTGATGGGAGAATTGACTGCTTTGATGGAAGAAAAAGACCCCCCTTTGAAATATGGTGACCCTGGTCACCCTACAGTAACAGTTCAGGTCGGTAAAACCTCTGTCTCTAAAGTTCTAGTAGATCTAGGTGCTGCAATAAATATTATGACACTCGAAACAACACAATTACTGCAGTTGAAACACTTAATTAGGGAAACTCCAACCATTCTAGAGCTGGATGACCGCTCTACAATTAAACCCGAAGGAGTCATTAAAGACCTGGTAATTTTCGTAGAATCTTGGAATTACCCAGCCGACTTTGTGGTGTTACAAACTAAAACAAAGTTGGGGGCTCATCCACTGATTCTAGGAAGACCTTGGCTGGCTACAGCAGATGCTTTCATTAGCTGTAGGTCTGGATCAATGACAATATCTAATGGGCAGGAAATCAAGCAGCTGACTCTTTATCCTCATGCCACACCCATGA
Organism: Pinus taeda; assembly: GCA_000404065.3. Taxonomy (NCBI): domain Eukaryota; kingdom Viridiplantae; phylum Streptophyta; class Pinopsida; order Pinales; family Pinaceae; genus Pinus; species Pinus taeda. The sequence continues at coordinate 69,875 of APFE031467530.1, forward strand.
TTAATAACGACAATTCAGTATGGTTAGATTATGAGGATGAGGAAACCCAACCTATTTTAACTGTCGAACAAGCTTTAACTCTCAAAGACTCAACTGAAGATGAATTAATCAACAACTTTATTTCTGAACCTTCTTCGGTCAGTCCAGAAATACACAATCACTTTACTGCAATCTTGGAATCTGAATCCCAGCACAACCTTGAAACTGAAAATCTACCTCAGATATTAGCTAGCAGCCCCTCCAAAATTATAACAGTAGAAATCGAGCCAGGTAAAACATTAAATATAAATCCTAATCTAACAGATGACCAAAAACAACAGTTAATGAAGCTACTCAGAGAAAATAAAGAGGCATTCGCATGGGATTATACAGACATGAAGGGGATTTCTCCTGAACTATGCACTCACCGCATTTATATTAAAGAAGGATCCTGGCCAGTTTGTGAACCCCAACGAAGAATGAACCCCAATTTAAGGGAAATAGTAAAAGAAGAACTTCAAAAATTGTTGAATGTAGGATTTATATACCCCATATCTGATAGTGAATGGGTTTCTCCACTAGTAATAGTACCCAAGAAAAATGGGAAATGGCGAGTATGTGTGGACTATAGAGCCCTAAATAAGGCCACCCAGAAAGACCATTTCCCTTACCATTCATTGATAAGGTATTAGATAACTTGCTGGTAAGAATTTTTTTCCTTTTTGGATGGATTTAGCGGATATAATCAGATAAAGATTGCACCCCAGGATCAGGATAAAACCACTTTTACTAGCCCTTGGGGGACCTTTGCTTATAGGGTTCTTCCATTTGGGCTATGTAATGCCCCAGCAACATTTCAAAGAGCGGTGATAGGGATTTTTTCTGATATGATAAATGATTCCTTAGAAAGTTTCATGGATGACTTTACTCCTTATGGCACAACCTTTGAAGATGCCCTGTAGAACCTTGAAAAAGTACTTAAGCGATGTATAGAAGCACATCTTGCCTTAAGTACCGAGAAATGCCATATGATGATGAATGAAGGCATTGTATTGGGCCACTTCGTTTCATTTTTAGGAATTCAAGTCGATCTCACTAAAATACAAGTAATTTTGACCCTCCCTATCCCCAAAACCCAAACTGAAGTGAGAAGTTTCTTAGGACATGCCGGGTATTATAGAAGATTTATCAAAGACTTTTCTAAGATAGCTTCTCCTCTGTTTGTGTTACTAACGAAAAATGTTGAATTTAAGTGGACTGGTGATTATGAAAAAGCATTTGATGAGCTTAAACATTAGTTGTCTACAGCTCCCATTTTGAGAGGACCTGATTGGGCACTCCCCTTTCACATATCCTCTGATGCCTCAGACACTGCCATTGGAGCTGTTCTGGGACAGGAAGAAAACAGTCTTCCCTATGCCATTTATTTTATTAGTAAAAACATGACTCCCACAAAACTTAATTATACAGTTACTGAGAAAGAATTTCTAGCAGTTATTTATGCTATCAATAAATTTCGGCATTACATTACTGGTTATACTACTTTTGTGCATACCGACCACTCGGCCATTAAATACTTAATGAGCAAATCAGTTACAAATGCTCGAGCCACTAGATGGTTACTGTTATTACAAGAATTTGATATCACAATTGTAGATCGACCAGGAAAATAAAATGTAGTTGCTGACTTTCTTTATTGGTTAAAAACTAATGAAAATATTCCAGTAGATGATTCTTTTCGCGATGAGTATTTATTTGCAATATCTGCTCACTCACCTTGGTATGGAGACATTGCTAACTACTTAGTTGCAGGAAAATTACCATCACACCTATCGCATAGAGAAAAAAGGAAAATTATTCAACAGAGCACTAGGTACAACTGGATAAGCGGTTGTCTGTTTCACACAGGACTCGATCAGGAGATCCGGAGATGTATTGGTGAAGATCAAATTTATGATGTACTGAAAGCTTGCCACGATGGCCCTTGTGGAGGACATTTTGCGAACAATAGAACATCACACAAGGTTCTTAGGATGGGATATTACTGGCCCTCAATCTTCAAAGATGCAAAGAAATATGTCAGGGCCTGTGATAGCTGTCAAAGAATGAGCCAGCCTAATCACAGGGATGAAATGCCACTCAATCCCTAGGTAATTCTTGAACCATTTGAAAGATGGGCACTAGATTTTATAGGTCCCATTAATCCTCCATCGAATCAAAGAGTTTACATACTAGTATGCATGGATTACATGACTAAGTGGGTAGAGGCTAAGGCACTTATCAAAGCTAATGAAGAATCAGTATTAACATTTTTATTTGAAGAAATCTTCGTTAGGTTTGGATTGCCTAGGGAACTAGTCACAGATGGAGGACCTCCTTTTAATTCTCATGGCTTCAAAGACACATTGCAGAAATACCATATTAAGCATAAAATGACCACACCTTATCACCCCCAGTCAAATGGGTAGGTGGAAAGCACCAACAAAGTCATAGAAGCTATTTTGACAAAAACAATAAAGGAAAACAGGAGCGACTAGTTTCAAAAGTTGCCTGAAGCACTATGGGCTTATAGAACCACTTGAAGGAACACCATGGGCTTTTCACCCTATGAGTTAGTTTTTGGTAAAAATGTTGTTTTCCCTTTGGAGTTTGAAATCAAAACTTTAAGAACTACTTTAGCTGTTAACCTTGATTTGACTGATGCACAGACAGTTAGGTTGCAGCAGCTTCAGGAGCTAGACAAGATAAGATTGGATGCCATCCACCAAACAACCATGATTCAACAACAAAGAACAAGATGGAATGACAAAACTATTAAGCAGAAGCAGTTCCAGAAAGGTAACTGGGCTTTACTGTATGACTACCATTTCGAGAATTTCCAAGGTAAATTAAGAACAAGGTGGCTAGGACCTTATGAAATAGATGTTGTTTTCCCAAACAGAACAGTCAGACTCTTAACGATTGATGATAATAGAACAACGTTATTAGTGAATGGATATCGACTCCATCCATATCAACGTCCTGTTTCTAAAGAGGATTTCAAAGCTACCTACATGGCAGAATTACATTATGTTTTTTTGGGGGAACCTGCTGCCCCTCAAGGCACTTAAATTTCTGTTCATTTATTTATTTTTAGATTAGATTTCTTAACTAATAATCCCTACCAAGGGTTGCCATGTTACAATTAGTTGTTTTGCAGATCTTACTTTCAGAGGATGGCTGAGAATAAAAATTCTAAAAGAATCATTGTACAGCTTAGGGACGTTCTTCGGACCATAAGTCAAGTTTTACATCATTTCCTGTTGCTGCAACACCATTTCCCTGTTGCTGCAACACCATTTCCCATTGCTGCAACACCATTTCCTGTTAATGCAATATCATTTCCCCGTTGCTGCAACACCACTTTCCATCAATATGACACCATTTCCCCGTTGCTGCAACACCACTTTCCGTCAATACGATATCATTTCTCCATTGCCGCAACACCACTTCCCGCAGCTACTGCACGTGCTTATGTTCCGACAAATATCACTTTTCAATACTGCAATACCAATTCCAGTACTTAATGAATTATTATCCTGATGGAACATACTCTGCTTCATTAAAGGGACCAACCAAGCACTCTAATAATTACACATCATCACTACTACTTCCTATCAAATCGCTTGTATTTTCATGATTAAAGACCTGTTCAAATTATGATTAAGCCAGCAAAAGACAAGATAAGACTTTTTGCGTGCGACTGAAGGTAAAAGTAAAGGTACGCATGTTTAAGTCTGAATATTAAATTATAGTTAATGCGGAGATGTGATACGACTGCCGAAATCATTATACTGCTAATCAAATCATTCAGCCATAGATTTGGGGGGATTACCAAAATATCACAATTATTCCATAACACGTTAATCGCTGCCACCCTTACTCCTCGCGGTAATATCTAAAACTCACCTCGCCGTGGCATATCCTCATTTGTAACGGTTTGCTCTGTTTCAAACTCGGAAACTAGGCTTTGTATTGTGTATTTTCGCTGGATCAGTAGCTATGGGGGGAAATCTGATCACATATGAACCTGGCACAATAGCGCTACTGGAACTCTACCTCGAGGTTTACCAAATTTTCCTACAAGCAGGGTGGGTAGACTACTTTAGAAGACTCCCAGATTTCAACACACAGCATGTGTTGGAGTTCGCATGCAACATAAGAGAAGGATTTTCTATAGTCCAGGGAGTACGTATTCCGGTAACGGAGGAGGACGTAGCCCAAGTCTCCGGGTTACCTACCAACGGTACACGCTGGTTTAGCAGGAAACATGTGATTTTGAATGCGCAGCAAGGCTTCTTCCTACCAGGCAAACATGTAGAAGCCAAAGGCAGAGGGGTCGCACTTCAGTCACTGCCTCCACCATGGCCAAAGGTCGCGGAGTTTTTCAAGTAGTATTTAACTTGTGAAGGTCATTACCAGGTAATTTACCAACACGACTTCGTTTTGTTAAATCATTTGAGGCATCATTAGTTGATAAATATGCCCTATTATCTATTGGGTTGTCTGAAAAATATGTCACATTATGCTGAAAAAGCGAAGCATCCGGCCCTTTCCCTCGGACACCACCAGTTAGCCCAACTCTTAATAAATAGAGGCTTTGCTCTAAATCATCCACCCCCTGTCATTAACCCTCCCCAGCAAATAGAAGAAGATCCTCAGCAGGAGGAGGAAGTTCCCCAACAACCAGAGAAAATACCCCAGGAAGTTCCCCAACAACCAGAGCAAATACCCCAGGGAGTTCTCCAACAACTAGAGCAAATACCCCAGGAAGTTCCCCAACAGCCAGAGAAAATACCCCAGGAAGTTCTCCAACAACCAGAGCAAATACCCCAGGAAGTTCCCCAACAACCAGAGCAAATACCTCAGGAAATTCCTCAGCAATTAGTAGCAGAAACACCCCTACAGAGGACCCCATCTCCCACTGAAGATCAACCATCTACACCCATGCTTCATATTTCCACTGATGACTCTGATGATAACACCCCCATCATTTTTCTTAAAAGGAAAAAGCAGCAGAAAACTGAAACTCCACTAAAAAGGAGAAGAACCAGGGCTTCGATCAAAGTAGCTGCTATTCCTGATAGTCCCCCGAGCCCGAAGGAAAGTGACCGAAAAAGAAAAATTATTGATTTTCCTGCCTCCTTAAAGAGGTAGCGAAAATGGTTGACTGCAGCAGTTAAACTCACCAGCCCTGTGATCCCCAGTTCTCCACCCATTACCCTAACACCCCGCATTCCAATCATTCTGGAGAAGTCCCTTTCCTCAACCTCTGGGGTTGAGATGCAGAGCATTGACAGTTTTGTGACATCATTTTCTGAGGCAGCTGATACACAAGAACTAGTTGCCGAAAAATCTAAAATAGACACCCAAGGTGATATTGGGCAAGTGGCTGTTACACAAGAACCAGCCACTAACCCAATAGGTGACACACAATAACCACCTGTTGGGGATGCAAATGACCAAATGGATGCGGAACAACAATCCTTTCCTCCATTAGAGCCTGCAGATACACAAGCCCCGCCTATCATAGCCTCCTTGCAGGAAGAAATTGAGTTTTTAAAATCTCAAATTAAGGATTATCAGCATGAGATAATAATGGTTAAGGAAGCCTATCAGAATGAATATAATCTCCACTTCTTAGCATGGGTAGCGTCTGTAACAGAAAAGAATCAATACAATGAGTATATGTGCAGTGAGTGTGGTGAACTGTACACTCAAGCAGGATATAAGGTAGTCCAGGTTCCAATGGCTGAAGCTAATCCACAACCCTCTGCTGCTGAAATCAAAACAGAGCAACCTGCTGCCGTAGTCAAAACAGAACAACCTGTTGTCACACAAGAACCAGCAGGAAGGGCAGCAGAAGAAATGCAACAACCTGCTGCCACACGAGAACCAGCAGGAGTTGCAGGAGCAGAGAAAGAACAACCCGCTGTCACACAAGAACCAACAGGTTTTCTAAGAATTGTAAAAGAAGAAACAGAGCAGCCTGCTGTCACACAAGAACCAGCAGGTTTTTCAAGAGTTGTGGAGGAAGACATAGAACCACCACGGGCCACCCAAACTACTACAGAGCAGAGATCCTTTTTTGACGCTTATGCACAGACTGAACTCACTAGACTCCCCTGTGTCAGTGATGTGTATGCACAGACTGAAACTCCCTGTGTCAGTAATGCTCACACGGAGATCTTTAGTTTTCAACAACTAAAGGACACATGGAGAATAGAATATGAGCTTTCACAAGGGAAGGCATTCCAACAGCAAAAGTCAACCTGGTTCAGATATGCATACAGAAATTGGGATGCACTGGAACAGTCTAGAGCTCAACATAAAGAAAATAAGGAGGTAAAAGCTAGGCTATCCCGTGCCTTCGATCTGGTTCAGAGGGTATTGGCTACAAGAAAACCCTCTTTCAACTATGCAGTATTCTTGAGAGAACGGTTCGCGTTCTTGCAAATAAAAGAAATTAGAGATGGAAGACCATACCAAGTTGATACACCTGATCAATTTATTGAAACATTCAAAGAATCACCACATAATGATCAAAACTTTCTCTGTGAACTCTATCTTCACAATGAGGCCATGCCTGAAGATAGAGCGATGAATATACTTCCTATTGTTGGTTATATCCAAATAAGAGCCTTCATCTCTTTTCTAGCTAATCAATTAACTTGGAAAAATGCCTATATGTCAGCAGAGCATAATGAGCACAACTGCCTCCTTTGGATTCAAAATGAACCACAGAATCCAACTACCTTCATTGCACAACATTGGAATTATGTAAGTAATCCAGAATTGGCTGATGATATAAAGAAGCTACAGGTAGCGGTCTTGCAGGACTGTCAGCATTATGTAAAAACAAAAGGGGCACTGGCCATCAAAGCAAACATGTTATTTTGGGAACATTGTCCCAGAGTGAGACAGGAATATCATCCTTACAATCCCCTCAATCTTCAGGTAGCAATTTCACGCATACCTTATTATGTCAAATGTATGAAAAAATGTGCTGAGAGGTGGATTGGCTACCATTTTCATTTCCCTCTCTTGTGGTTACCTGGCAGCAATATAAGGCTCATTACAAACTGGCCAAAAAGGAGGAGGTAGCAGTATGGCAGCAATTACGGAATGTCCAGGGATTCAGAAGCAGGTCTGATAAAGCCTTCTCTAGCTAGTGCATCAGCAATTTACACTGTTCATCCCAGTACTCCGACTCAGATTCAGAGTAAACGTTGCATGAGGACATGCAACCCTTTCAGTTGGGGGGGATGTTCGGACTCCATATTGTCTACTTTTGACCTCATATGTTGTCATGATGTTACCCTTTTTAGCCCATAAGTAGAAACCATTAATAACATTTTGACCTCATCATTCCAAGGTATGAAGTAACTCTCCTCATTTGCTATATGTTTAATTATTCAACACATATTCATGTTATCTTTACAATTAATCTTTGGAAATTGACTAAGTCGCTGCAATTGATTGGAACTATTCAAAGTCCACAAAATCGTAATTCACAGTTGCTGCAACACCAGAAACAGCAACTGTGCAGTTGCTGTAACACTAGAAATGACAAATGACTAAAGCAGGAAAAGTCTTCATTTGCAAAGGATGAAACAGTAACTGTCTGAAGCTGGCAAGACTATACTTGGCCGATGATGATAAAGCACGATCAACCAATTTAGTCACAGATGCGGGAACACCAGGAACAACATGAAGCGCTTTAAGGAACGGTTAAGATTTACCAAATCAACAACAACAATAGAATAACCAAGGATAGCACAAGGACCCTGAGAAGATAGACGAAGACTACCAGTTTTGCAACAGCGGAAGGATCTGATTAACAAAGGACGACAAAGATATACATTGTTGTAACAGTATGCTGTAACAGGAATTAATTTCCTATTTTTGTACAGAAGAATTAAACTGAATGACAATATATTGTAATAGATGTCTCCTCTATAAAGAGGAGACATCTACAGTTGAAAGCTAGCATGTGATACATGAATATTGTAGTGCTGAAGGTCGGAACCTCTGTTGTAATTGAACTCTTGGCAGATGAATAAAGCATTGTTCTGAGCATTTTAACTTAGTATTTGTGTGCAGGGGAATCTTGTGAGAGGGACAAGGACCACCTTCTTCACAAGATTCACCCATTCCTTTCCTGTTAAGTGTGTGTGTTATTTCTGTACATGTTTAGCCTTGCTTATGATATTTCCTTTTTGCTGATACATTGTTCCTTTAATCGATTGGCACTGTGAGAAGTGTGTCACCGGTGAATAGGATTTTCGGTGTGTATTGACGACTGGTCACAGAGGGAGGTGCTGGAAATCCTTATTTTGAGGACAGGGTCCTGGTCCTCTGTTACAAACAGCCATCATTTTTCTGCAGATTTGTTACCTTTACTCAATTTCATTTCATCTTTGCAATAGTTTATAATTGCTGTAACACAGAGTAAGGTTTTGATAGGAAGTAGATCTGTTTATACTACAGCCTTTAATGCTTTTAGAATTAAGTGCATATAGTACGAGGTCACCTTTGAAACAAAAGGACTTTCCCGGGTTGACAATTTAATGTGGTACTCGACTGTTTAATCAATAAAAAATTCGAGAAGCCAACATTTTAGCGTCGTTGCCGGGGAAGGCGACTAAAAGATTTTAAAGGCATTAATGATTTTCCTTTAGAATAACAGGGGCATGAGAGGACGCAAGAAAGCTAACTTCACAGGCAGTAAGGGCACAGGAGGAGGAAGAAAAACTTTCATTGACGAGATCATTTCAAAGGCCAAGACATCCCAGAGAACAAGTTCCCGAAGATCTCAGATCCAGTATTCCTCCCAAACAGATCACCAGACAGACTAAGTACTAGGACCTGAAAGGAAGCTGGAAACACCAGAGCACGTTGAGGAACCAGTAGAAGAACCTGAAGAAACAAAAGATACTGAAGACAGGGCAAGCGATTCATGGAAAAGAACAATGGAGGATAATAGAGCAGAAGGAAGGGGGGAAATTCACTCTCCACCCTGGAGTTTCCTATTGGGGATCTCCCAAGAGGAACAATCCCTATGAAGAACATTCCACCTGCAGCATTACCTAATGTTCATGGGTTATCCTCTGAAGATCCTGATGAGTTCCTCTTTGAGTTTGATATACTGTGTAGGAGTTATGATTATGTACCTCTTGCTCAGAAGTTAAAATTGTTTCCAGCAACACTGAAAGGGAATGCATTAAGATGGTTTATGAGCTTAGGGTCTCAGGTAATCACCACATGGGATCAGATGAAAGAAAGTTTTCTGACCAAATATCAGGATTACTGTCGAACAAGAGAAAGGAAGGAAGAATTGTTTAAAATGGTTCAGAAAGAGGACGAGAATCTGGAGGACTTTGTAGAGAGACTGCAGTATAATCTGCAGCGATCAGATCATCCGACTATGAGTAAGGATATTCTGAAGACAATACTGCTAAAAGGAGTACGAGATGACTGCTTGGATATGTTAAATATGCTTGGAAAAGGGGATATCTCCAAAGAACCATTTGATGAGATTATTAACCTCTACATGAGATGTTCTAGAGGAGCAGCAAGTAGATCTAAAAGTAGGGACAGTATATACTCAAGAGTCCAGAAATTAGCAAGTGGAGGAGCAATGCAAGCCGAAATAGGTAATTTGTTTGAAGAATTTAAAATTGAAATGTTAAGCTCTTTTGCTTCACAAATTGATGCTCTGCAGGTTAAAAAGAAGTAGGCAGAAGCAGAAGCTGCTCTGGCTATTTTCTGTTCCAAATGCAGAGGGAAGAACCCACTGAGGGAATGCCCATTGGATAGGGTGCCAATTTGTACCATTTGTGAAAATGATCATGAGACTCAGCAATGCCCCTCTTTTCCAGGAATAAAGGCAGCACTGCAATCAACTGAAGAAGAAGTTGAAGCAGTGTACCTGATGACACAAATGAGACAATGGCAACCACAAAGACAAGGTATGAATTCTAACACATCATTTAGTCGTTGGAATAATCACTCTCCTTTTCAAACAAATTACCCACCCATGAATCAAATGCAATACCCACCCTTTAATCCAATGCAATTTCCACCTATCCAACAACCAAATCCTCCTTTTACCGACCCTACTATGTGGAATCCTTGGAATCTTCAGCAACCTTATTTCAATCAATGGAACCCAAACTGGACAGCCCAACATATTCCATTTCCTCAACACCAACAATCTCTTTCCTTACCATCTAATGCTCCGCAGAATAACCAGTCAATCAGACCCCAACTACCTGTACAACCTAACCCCAACCCGAACAATAATAAAGCTCTACAGGTAATTGATATTCAAAGTCAACCTGTCTCCCCTATGCAATGTAATGATATCCATTTACGTTCTGGGAGGATAGTTGAACCCATTATTGATGACATTACTGACTTTGAAAAAGAGGAAACTAGAAAAGAAAAGTCATCTAACAACAATGCTGAAACGGTTGAATCATCTTCTAAAAAGACAGTGCAAACAGCAGAGCCACCCTTCCCTGAACGACTAGCTCTTACTAAAAAATTTGAGCCACCTGCTTTTAGCCTTTTAGGAGAACTGCAGAATTTATATGTCAAAATTCCGCTATTGCAAGCGCTAAGAGATGTTCCTATTTATGCTAGAACTGTTAGGGATATCTGTATTAAAAAGCCTGGAAGAAAAGCTAAGGAACCCCTCACAGTTCATGTGATGGGAGAACTGACTGCTTTGATGACAGAAAAATACCCCCTGTAAAATATGGTGACCCTGGTCGCCCTACAGTAACAGTCCAGGTTGGTAAAACCTTTGTCTCTAAAGTTCTAGTAGATCTAGGTGCTGCAATAAATATTATGACACTCGAAACAACACAATTACTGCAGTTGAAACATTTAATTAGGGAAACCCCAACCATCCTAGAGCTGGCTGACCACTCTACAATTAAACCCGAAGGATTCATTGAAGACCTGGTAATTTCCGTAGAATCTTGGAATTAACCAGCCGACTTTGTTGTGTTACAAACTAAAACAAAGTTGGGGGGTCATCCACTGATTCTAGGAAGACCTTGGCTGGCTACAGAAGATGCTTTCATCAGCTGTAGGTCTAGATCAATGACAATATCTAATGGGCAGGAAACCAAACAGCTGACTCTTTATCCTCATGCCACACCCATGATTAATAACGACAATTCAGTATGGTTATATTATGAGGATGAGGAAACCCAACCTATTTTAACTGTCGGACAAGCTTTAACTTTCAAAGACTCAACTGAAGATGAATTAATCAACAACTTTATTTCTAAACCTTCTTCAGTCAGTCCAGAAATACACAATCACTTCACTGCAATCTTTGAATTTGAATCCCAACACAACCTTGAAACTGAAAATCTACCTCAAACATTAGCTGGCAGCCCCTCCAAAAGTATAACAGTAGAAATCGAGCCAGGTAAAATGTTAAATATAAATCCTAATCTAACAAACGATAAAAAACAACAGTTAATGAAGCTACTCCGTGAAAATAAAGAGGCATTCGCATGGGATTATACAGATATGAAGGGGATTTCTCCTGAACTATGCACTCACCGCATTTATATTAAAGAAGGATCCCGCCCAGTTTGTCAACCCCAACAACGAATGAATCCCAATTTAAGAAAAATTGTAAAAGAAGAACTTAAAAAATTGTTGAATGCAGGATTTATATACCCCATATCTGATAGTGAATGGATTTCTCCACTAGTAATTGTACCCAAGAAAAATGGGAAATGGCGAGTATGTGTGGACTATAGATCCCTAAATAAGGCCACCCAGAAAAACCATTTCCCTTTACCATTCATTGATCAGGTATTAGATAACTTGGCAGGTAAGAAATTCTTTTCCTTTTTGGATGGATTTAGCAGATATAATCAGATAAAGATTGCACCCCAGGATTAGGACAAAACCACTTTTACTAGCCCATGGGGGACCTTTGCCTGCAGAGTTCTTCCATTTGGGCTATGTAATGCCCTAGCAACATTTCAAAGAGCGGCGATAGGGATTTTTTCTGATATGATAAATGATTCTTTAGAAATATTCATGGACGACTTTACTCCTTATGGCACAACCTTTGAGGATGCTTTACAGAACCTTGAAAAAGTACTTAAGCGATGTATAGAAGCACATCTTGCCTTAAGTATTGAAAAATGCCATATGATGATGAATGAAGGTATTGTATTGGGTCACATCGTTTCATTTTTAGGAATTCAAGTCGATCCAACTAAAATACAGGTAATTATGGCCCTCCCTATCCCCAAAACCCAAACTGATGTGAGAAGTTTCTTAGGACATGCTGGGTATTATAGAAGATTTATCAAGAATTTTTCTAAAATAGCTTCTCCTCTGTTTGTGTTACTAACGAAAAATGCTGAATTTAAGTGGACTGATGATTGTGAAAAAGCATTTGATGAACTTAAACATCAGTTGTCTACAGCTCCCATTTTGAGACGACCTGATTGGGCACTCCCCTTTCATATATCCTCTGATGCCTCAGACACTGCCATTGGAGTTGTCTTGGGACAGGAAGAAAACAGTCTTCCCTATGCCATTTATTTTATTAGTAAAAACACGACTCCCGCAGAACTTAATTATACAGTTACTCAGAAATAATTCCTAGCAGTTATTTATGCTATCAATAAATTTTGGCATTACATTACTGGTTATACTACTTTTGTGCATACTGACCACTCGGCCATTAAATACTTAATGAACAAATTAGTTACAAATGCTCGAGTTACCAGATGGTTACTGTTATTACAAGAATTTGACATCACAATTGTAGATTGACCAGGAAAGTAAAATGTAGTTGCTGATTTCCTTTCTTGGTTAAAAACTAATGAAAATATTCTAGTAGATGATTCTTTTCCTGATGAGTATTTATTTGCAGTATTTGCTCACTCACCTTGGTATGCAGACATTTCCAACTACTTAGTTGTAGGAAAATTACCATCACACCTATTGCATAGAGAAAAAGCAAAATTATTATCAGAGCGTTAGGTACAGCTGGATAAGCGGTTGTCTGTTTCACACAGGACTCGATCAGGAGATCCGGAGATGCATTGGTGAAGATCAAATTTATGATGTATTTAAAGCCTGCCACGATGGCCCTTGTGGAGGACATTTCGCAGACAAAAGAACAACACACAAGGTTCTCAGGATGGGATACTACTGGCCCTCAATCTTCAAAGATGCAAAGAAATATGTCAGGGCTTGCGAGCTATCAAAGAATGGGCCAGCATAATCACAGGGATGAAATGCCACTCAATCCCCAGGTAATTCTTGAACCATTTGAAAGATGGGCGCTAGATTTTATAGGTCCCATTAATCCTCCGTCCAATAAAAAAGTTAGCATACTAGTATGCACGGATTACATGACTAAGTTGGTAGAAGTTAAGGCACTCCTCAAAGCTAATGAAGAATCAGTATTAACATTTTTATTTGAAGAAATCTTCGTTAGGTTTGGACTACCTATGGAATTAGTCACTGATGGAGGACCTCCGTTTAAATATCATGGCTTCAAAGACACTTTGAAAAAATACCACATTAAGCATAAAATGACCACACCTTATCACCCCTAGTCAAATCGGCAGGTGGAAAGCACCAATAAAGTCATAGAAGCTATTTTGACAAAAAAAAAAAAATGGAAACAGGAGGGACTGGTTTCAAAAGTTGCCTGAAGAACTATGGGCTTATAGAACCACGTGGAGGAATACCACGAGCTTTTCACCCTATGAATTAGTTTTTGGTAAAAATGTTGTTTTCCCTCTAGAGTTTGAAATCAAAACTTTAAGAACTGCTCTAGTTGTTAACCTTGATTTGACTGATGCACAGACAGCCAGGTTGCAGCAGCTTCAGGAGCTAGACGAGAAAAGATTGGATGCCATCCATCAAACAACCATGATCCAACAACAAAGAACGATATGGCACGACAAAACTATTAAGCAGAAGCAGTTCCAGAAAGGTAACTGGGCTTTACTGTATGACTCTCGTTTCGAGAATTTCCAAGGTAAATTAAGAACAAGGTGGCTAGGACCTTATGAAATAGATTATGTTTTTCCAAACGGAACAGTCAGACTCTTAACGATTGATGATAATAGAACACTGTTATTAGTAAATGGGTATCGACTCCGTCCGTATCAACGACCTGTTTCTAAAGAGGATTTCAAAGCTACCTGCATGGCAAACTTACATTATGTTTTTTTGGGGGAACCTGCTATCCCTCAAGGCACTTAAATTTCTGTTCATTTATTTATTTTTAGATTAGATTTCTTAACTAATAATCCCTGCCAAGGGTTTCCATGTTACAATTAATTGTTTTGCAGATCTTAGTTTCAGAGGATGGATGAGAATAAAAATTCTAAAAAAAATCACTTTGCAGCTTTGAAACGTTTTTCGGACCATAAATCAAGTTTTCACCATTTCCTGTTGCTGCAACACCATTCCCCGTTGCTGCAACACCATTCCCCGTTGCTACAACACCATTCCTTGTTGCTGCAACACCATTTCCTATTGCTGCAACACCATTTCCTATTGCTGCAACACCATTTCTCGTTGCTGCAACACCATTTCCCATTGCTGCAACACCACTTCCCGTTGCTGCAACACCACTTCCCATTACTGCAACACCACTCTCCATCGTTGCGACGCCGATCCCCGTTGCTGCAACACCACTTTCCGTCAATGCGACACCATTTCTCCGTTGCTGCAACACCACTTCCCGCGGCCGCAGCACGAGCTCATGTTCCGGCAACATCACTTTTCAATGCTACAATACTAGTTTCAGTACTCAATGAACTATCACCCTGATGGAACATATTATGCGGCACTAAAGAAACCAGCCATGCACTCTGATAATCACACTTCGTCACTACTACTTCCTGTCAAATTGCTTGTATTGTCATGATTATAAACCTGTTGAAATTATGATTAATCCAGCAAAAGACAAGATAAGACTTTTAGCGTGCGACTAAAGGTAAGAGTAAAGGTACACATGTTTAAGTGTGAATATTAAATTATAGTTAATGTGGAGATGTAGATACGACTGCCGAAATCATTGTACTTCCAATCAGATCATTCAGCCGTAGATTTGGGGGGATTACCAAAATATTGTAATTATTGCATAACACGTCAATCACTGCCACCCTTACTCCTCGCAGTAATATCTAAAACTCACCTCGTCGTGGCATATCCTCATTTGTAACGGTTTCTCTGTCTCAAACTCGGTAACTAGGCTCTGCATTGTGTATTTTCGCTGGATCAGCAGCTATGGGGGGAAATCTGATCACATATGAACCGGGCACAACAGCGCTACTGGAACTCTACCCCGAGGTTTACCAAATTTTCTTGCAAGTAGGATGGACAAAATACTTTAGAAGACTCCCAAATTTCAACACACAGCAAGTGTTGGAGTTCGCATGCAACTTAAGAGAAGGATTTTCTACGGTCCAGGGAGTACATATTCCAGTAACAAAGGAAGATGTAGCCCAAGTTTCCGGGTTATCGACCAACGGTACACGCTGGTTTAGTAGGAAACATCTTATTCTGAATGCGCAACAAGGCTTTTTCCTACCAGGTGAGCACGTCGAAGCCAAAGGCAGAGGGGTCGCACTTCAGTCACTGCCTCCACCATGGCCAAAGGTCGCGGAATTTGTCAAGCAATATTTGACTTGCGAAGGTCGTTACCAGGTAATTTACCAACATGAATTTGTTTTGTTAAATCATTTGAGGCATGGTCAATTGATAAACATGCCTTATTATCTATTGGGTTGTCTGAAAAATATGTCACGTTATACTGGAAAAGCAAAGCATCCGCCCTTTCCCTGAAACACCACCATTTATCCCAACTCTTAATAAATAGAGGCTTTGCTCTAAATCATCCACCCCCCCTCACTAATTCTCCCCAGCAAATAGAAGAAGATCCTCAGCAAGAAGAGGAAATTCCCCAACAACCAGAGCAAATACCCCAGGAAATTCCCCAAAAACCAGAGAAAATACCCCAGGAAATTCCCCAGCAATTATCAGTAGAAACACCCCTGCAGAGGACCCCATCCCCCAATGAAGCTCAACCATCTACCCCCATGCTTCATATTTAACACCCCCATCATTTTTCTTAAAAGAAAAAAGCAGCAGAAAACTGAAACTCCACCAAAAAGCAGAAGAACCAGGGCTTCGGTCAAAGCAGCTGCTATTCCCGATAGTTCCCCCAGTTTGAAGGAAAGTGGCCGAAAAAGAAAAATCACTGATTTTCCTGCCTCCTTACCGAGGCAGTGAACACGGTCGACTGAAGCAGTTAAACCCACCAGCCCTGTGATCCCCAGTTCTCCACCCATCACCCTAACACCCCGCATTCCAACCATTCTAGAGCAGTCCCTTTCCTCACCCTCTGGGGCTGAGATGCAGAGCGTTGACAAGTTTGTGACATTATTTTTTGAGGCAGCTGTTACACAAGAACCAACTGCCGAAAAATTTAAAGTAGACACCCAAGGTGATATTGGGCAAGTGGCTGTTACATAAGAACCAGCCACTGACCCAACAGGTGACACACAAGAACCACCTGTTGGGGATGCAAATGACCAAGTGGATGTGGAACAACAATCCCTTCCTCTGTTAGAGCCTGCAGATACACAAGCTTCGCCTACCATAGCCTCCCTGCAGGAAGAAATTGAGTTTCTAAAATCTCAAATTAAGGATTATCAGCAGGAGATAATAATGGTTAAAGAAGCCTATTAGAATGAATATAATCTCCGCATCTTAGCATGGGTAGCGTCTGCAACAAAAAAGAGTCAATACAATGTGTATATGTGCAGTGAGTGTGGTGAGTTGTACACTCAAGCAGGATATAAGATAGTCCAGGTTCCAATGACCGAAGCTAATCCACAGCCCTCTGCTACTGTAATCAAAACAGAACAACCTGCTGATGTAGTCAAAACAGAACAACCTGCTGCTGTAATTAAAACAGAACAACCTGCTGTTACACAAAAACCAGCAGGAGTTGGAGCAGAAGAAACAAAACAACCTGCTGTTACACAAGAACCAACAGGAGTTGCAGCAGAAGAAACAGAACAACCTACTGTTACACAAGAACCAGCAGGAGTTGCAGGACAAGAAACGGAACAACCTGCTATTACACAAGAACCAGCAGGAGTTGCAGGAGAAGAAACAGGACAACCTGCTGCTACACAAGAACCAGCAGGAGAAACAGAACAACCTACTGTTACACAAGAACCAACAGGAGCTGCAGGAGAAGAAACAAGACAACCTGCTCCTACACAAGAACCAGCAGGAGAAACAGAACAACCTGTTGTTACACAAGAACCAACAGGAGTTGCAGGAGAAGAAACAGAACAACCTGCTGTTACACAGGAACCAGCAAGTTTTCTAAAAATTGTAAAAGAAGAAACAAAGTAGCCTGCTGTCACACAAGAACCAGCAGGTTTTTCAAGAGTTGTGGAGGAAGACATAGAACCACCACGGGCCACCCAAACTACTACAGAACAAAAATCCTTTTCCGACGCCTATGCACAAACTGAACCTCCCTGTGTCAGTGGTGCTCACACGGAGACCTCTAGTTTTCAACAACTAAAGGACACATGGAGAACAGAATACGAGCTTTCACAAGGGAATGCATTCCAACAGCAAAAGCCAACTTGGTTCAGCTATGCATACAGAAATTGGGATACACTTGAACAATCTCGAGCTGAACATAAAGAAAATAAGGAAGTAAAAGCTAGGTTGTCCCGCGCCTTCGATCTGGTTCAGAGGGTACTGGCTACAAGAAAACCCTCTTTCAATTATGCAGTATTCTTGAGAGAATGGTTGGCGTTCTTGCAAATAAAGGCAGTTAGAGATGGAAGACCCTACCAAGTTGATACACCTAATAAATTTATTGAAACATTCAGAGAAGCACCAAATAATGATCAAAACTTGCTATGTGAACTCTATCTTCACAATGAGTCCATGTCTGAAGATAGAGCGATGAATATACTCCCTACTGTTGGTGATATCCAAATAAGAGCCTTCATCTCTTTTCTAGCCAATCATCTCACATGGAAAATGCCTATATGTCAGCAACGCATAATGAGCAGAACTGCCTCCTCTGGATTCGAAATGAACCACAGAATGCAGCTACCTTCATTGAATAACATCAAAAAAATCTAAGTAATCCAGAGTTGGTTGATCATATGAGGAAACTACAGGCAGCAGTCTTGCAGGACTGCCAGCATTATGTAAAAACAAAAGGGGCACTGGCCATCGAAGCAAACAAGTTATTTTGGGAACATTGTCCCAAAGAGAGACGGGAATATCATCCTTACAATCCCCTCAATCTTTAGGTAGCAATTTCTCACATACCTTATTATGTCAAATGTATGGAAAACTGTGCTGAGAGGTGGATTCGCTACCATTTTCATTTCCCTCTCTTGTGGTTACCTGGTCCACAATATAAGGCTCATTACAAACTGACCAAAAAGGAGGAGGTGGTAGTATGGCAACAATTACAGAGTGTCCAGGGATTCAGAAGCAGGTCTGATAAAACCTTCTTTAGCTACTGTATCAGCAACTTACACTGTTCATCCCATTACTCCGACTCAGATTCAGAGTAAACGTTGCATGAGGACATGCAACCCTTTCAGTTGGGGGGGATTTTAGGACTCCATATTGTCTACTTTTGACCTCATATTTTGTCATGATGCTACCCTTTTTAGCCCATAAGTAGAAACCCTTGATAACATTTTGACCTCATCATTCCAAGGTATGAAGTAACTGTCCTCATTTGCTATATGTTTAATTATTCAACACATATTCATGTTATCTTTACAATTAATCTTTGGAAATTGACTAAGTCGCTGACAATTGATTGGAACTGTTCAAAGTCCACAGAATTGTAATTCACAGTTGCTGCAACACCAAAAACAACAACTGTGCAGTTGCTATAACACTAGAAACAACAACTGACTAAAGCAGGAAAAGTCTTAATTTTCAAAGGATGAAACAACATTGTCGAGCTCGGAAGTAACTGTCTGAAGCTGGTAGAACTATACTTGGCAGATGATGAGATAGCACAATCAGCCAAACTTAGTCACAGATGCTGGAACACCAGGAACAGCATGAAGAACTTTAAGGAACAGTTGAGATTTACCAAATCGACAATAACAGTGGAACAGCCAAGGATAGTACAAGGACCCCGAGGAGATAGACAAAGACTACCAATTTTGCAACAGTGGAAGGATCCGATTAAACAAAGGACGACAAAGATATACACTGTTGTAACAGTATGCTGTAACATGAATTGATTTCCTATGTTTGTACAGAAGGATCAAACTGAATGAATAATGACAATCTATTGTAATAGATGTCTCCTCTATAAAGAGGAGACATCTACAGTTGTAAGCTAGCGAGTTATAATGGAAGTATTGTAGTGTAGAGCAAGTCTGAACTTTTATTTGTAATTGGACTTTTTGGGAGATGAATAAAGCACTGTTCTGACCATTTTAACTTAGCATCTGTGTTCCGGGGAATCTTGTGAGAGGGACAGGGCCCACCTTCTTCATAAGATTCACCCATTTCTTTCATGTTAATTGTGTGTGTGATTTCTGTACATTTTTAGCCTTGCTTCTGATATTTCATTTTTGTTGATACTCTGTTTCCTTGATCGATTGGCGCTGTGAGAAGTGTGTCACCGGTGATTAGGATTTTTCAGTGTGTATTGGTAAACTGGTCACAGAGGCAGGTGATGAACATCCTTATTCTGAGGACAGGGTCCTGGTCCTCTGTTACAAACGACCATTATTTCTTTCTACAGATTTGTTACCATTAATTAATTTCCTTTCATCTCTGCAATAGTTTATAACCGCTGTAACACAGAGTAAGGGTTTGATAGGAAGTAGATCTGTTTATACTATAGCCTTTAATGCTTTTAGAATTAAGTGCATATAGTACGAGGTCACCTTTGAAACAAAAGGACTTTCCTGGGTTGACAATTTAATGTGGTACTCGACTGTTTAATCAATAAACAATTTGAGTAGCCAACACCTTTTTTCTCTTGGTTTTCTTGGTTTGGAAATGATCTGTCTACCCTCCCGTAGGTAGGTGTTCATTGAAGAAAAATGATTTTTCGTACATTCTAGCTAAATCCTAGGATTTATTATATACACACAGTAAGGCCTGAAAACTGAAACATAATCCAAGATCAACTCTAAAATGAACTGAATAAATCTAACAACGCATTGGAACATAACGCACATTATTTAGAGGTCTAGGCCAGAGACGTGCTCCGGCGTCATTAAACCTAGTCACTATTGTTTTCACTCAAGGTTGGGTGATTCCTCCTTCTGTGAATCAATAGTGGTCTAGTACGGAATTGTGCTCCCATGTACCGTCGTGTATATATTGGGAGACCCCACTAGGTTATCATCC
Source organism: Pinus taeda (assembly GCA_000404065.3). Lineage (NCBI taxonomy): Eukaryota > Viridiplantae > Streptophyta > Pinopsida > Pinales > Pinaceae > Pinus > Pinus taeda. The sequence continues at coordinate 90,338 of APFE031467530.1, forward strand.
TTTATCCATAGGAAGCCATGTCTACCACCTTGTGAATTGTAACGCACCGAACACAACATTCGGGAAGATTGACTGCCGTACGAAAAGTCCTTCGTTTTCATATGACTACCAAGGTGTATATGCAGTTTTACGAATTGTTTGGTAAACCTTTTGCCTAGTTCTCCAGAGTAATCACTTTCGTTGCTTTTCGGACTCCTTAAAAGAAAAGGTCCATCTGAGCACTTGTCCTTTGAGGCTCATTAAACCTCGAAAGAGATAGAGTCACCTTTTCTTCCTTTTCTCGACTCTTGAAACATGAAAAGGTCAATTTTTGTTCTTGCGTCTTAAAATTTACTGCCCACGAAATATTCCTGGTAAAAGTTTGAGTTCTTGGTTGTGATAAAAGTGTTTTTTAGGCTTGTTCTCGATGGCAACATTCCCCGATTCTACCGGTGAAGGTTTTTCCCCAGATGGAAATCCTGGTCTGTTTCCTTCATTTGGAAATGCTGGTGCTCCATATATGGCAACATTGTCTTTGTCTGGGTTAACCATCAGTTTGCCCGTATGGTTGTTTTCAACCTCAGTGGTCCTAAGCGTCATGACTCCTATTCCACCATCTCCTTCATCTGAACCATGACATGATGATTCCAAGGTTGAGCCTACTTCTTTTTCCCCTGTTTCTTCCTCCTCCTCTCCTCCTTCCCCTGGTGAAAGTTCGACATCTAGTAACCAAGAGACTAAGAAGAAGAAGAAGAAGTCCAATAAACATGAGGCCACCCGTGCAGCTACTCCTCTGACTACATCCCTGGTCAGAACACCTTCTTCTCCTCCGCGGAAGGTTAAGTTTCCTTGTAAATTGTGCAAGGGTGACCATCTTCTTTGTGATTGTCCTAGCATTCCTAGGATCTTAGAAGTATGGTCTCATGATCCAGCTCGTCCCTCATCGTCCTTTGAAACTCATGGCGATAATACCCTATCAACTGGCAATGGTAAGAAGAAAGGGAAGATTTGATTCCCCTGTAGACTATGTGAAGGCAACCATCCCCTTCACCTTTATCTGCTCATGGATAAAGCTTCCACTGTTTTGGAAAGTCTTACAGCTTCTTCACCCCAACTTCCCATTGGTTATCAGAGGCTTTCTTCAGACCTTCTCCCCGTCGACAAAGAGAATGACTTATATTCTTCTCTTGTCCATCCTCCTCTTTCCGAACCTGGCTGTGCTAAGCCTATTCCAGACCAACCATTGGTTAGAGAGAGTCTCGACTTGGGTTCACCACCTGTTGATCACTCTATTTTGGAAGAGCATCATGCTCATGTTCTTCTCATCTTGTCAGATTCTCCTGAGTCCGAAAATGACCCTCCTATCCCTGTTGGTCAAGAGGGTCCTTCTTTGGTTCCTGTAGAGGAGGGGGGAAATCGTACGATTCCCCCACCAAGTAGTTTGATCGTTTCCTTCGACTGGAGTCATTTGACTGCATTCCACCTTCCATCCCATGTGCCTTTCCAGATTACAGTAAATGCCTATGATAAGGCAGTACCTGGCACTGTCTTGGATGAGGGTGCATCTGTCAGTCTTATGCCTTCCACTACTTGGCAAGCTTTGGGCTCCCTATAGCTTGTGCCGGTTGCACAGAATCTGTTAGCGTTTGACGGAGGGACTAGTCAACTGTTAGGTATCCTTCTGAAGTTCCCTGTTACTTTTGGGGGAAAAAATGTCTCTATCGACGTATTGATTGTCCAAGGTGCTTTATATTTTAGTCTTCTCCTTGGTCGTGACTATGTTTATGCCATGGGGGCCCTTATCTCTTCACTTTTCCATGTGGTTTGTTTTCCACACGATAGAAGAGTGGTGACTATAGATCAATTATCATTCTTTAGTCCCCCAGTGCCTCCTGCGCAGCCGTCATCCCCTATCAATTCTTGCTCGCATGCAGTACCTTCTTTGCCACAGGTCAATTATGTGGCTACCCATTCTGTCTCCGTGTCTATTGATGATCATGTAGATGGTCTTGTTCATCATGTATTGGGGGCATTGGAACCCGATCTATCATTAGTGCCTCTTGACATGTATTCCTCCGAGAGCGCATCCCTTCCATCCCACAAAGACCTCTTGGGAGCCATGTTCTTATCAGGCCCATGAACAAGGTGTCCGAGGATAGTTCTGATCTTGTGTCGACCTCGTTAAAAAACAAAACAAGGTGTCTGAGGATAGTTCTTATCTTGTGTCGACCTCATTAAAAAATGAAACAAGGTGTTCCGAGGATTGTTCTATTCTTGTGTTGACCTCGTTAAAAAATGAAACAAGGAGTTACGAGGATAGTTTGTTCCTGTCTCAACCTCGTTAAAAAATGAAATTGAATGTCACGAGGATAGTTTGTTCCTGTCTCAACCTCGTTAAAAAATGAAATCAAGTGTCCCGAGGATAGTTCTGATCTTGTGTCGACCTCGTTAAGAAACGAAACAAGGTGTCCGAGGATAGTTCTTATCTTGTGTCGACCTCGTTAAAAAATGAAATAAGGTTTTCTGAGGATAGTTTGATCTTGTGTCGACCTCATTAAAAAACGAAACAAGGAGTTATGAGGATAGTTTGTTCCTGTCTCAACCTCGTTAAAAAATGAAATCGGGTGTCACGAGGATAGTTTGTTCCTGTCTCAACCTCGTTAAAAAATGAAATCGGGTGTCCCGAGGATGGTTTGTTTCCTGTGTCAACCTCGTTAAAAAATGAAACAAGGAGTTCCGAGGATAGTTTTGATCTTGTGTCAACCTCATTAAAAAATGAAACAAAGTGTATGAGGATAGTTTGTTCCTATCACAACCTCGTTAAAAAATGAAATTGGGCATCATAAGGAAAGTTCTTGATCTTGTGTCAACCTCGTTAAAAAAAAATGAAACAAAGTTATGAGGATAGTTCTACTGTGTCAACCTCATTAAAAAAATGAAACACCTCCCCTTTCCAAATCGAGTCCTTGATTAAGATCTCGTAACATCCAAGTCGAGTCTTTCTAAGATCTCGAAAATGAAACTTCATTCCATCCACCTCCTTGAATGCAATGAAGCTTGGGGGGCATGCATCTTGATTTGCGTCGTTATGCTGGGGGCATGAAAACTCATAACAAGCATAGTTTTTCGTTTCGAGCTTGTGTAAACATGAAACCAGATCCAAGCAGAGTTCTCCATGGTTCAAGCTTGTGTACCTCATTTGCGTCTCGTGATTGTCGTTTATCCGCTAAATTCTGCTAGATGAGCCTTGGTTATTTCATTCCATCGCCACCATCTCTTTGGCTGATCATATGCTTTCACTTGGTTGCTTTCCTTTCCTGAGGAACCATAGTGATGAGTGGTTTTATTAGCCAGCCTCTTGACCATTACATGTTTTGAGCAGTTCCACCATTGCTGGAACCAATTGCTACCCTTTATACCACTCGTTCCTCTAAGGCGAGTCACCCTTAATCTCTTTTCTGACTCGTAAAATATGAAAAGATTGCCGAGTATCTCTTTTGACTCGTTAAACGAAATAAAAGGCGGTTTTCTTTAAGCTCTTTTCCGACCGTGTAAACACGAAAAGATTGCCGGCCTTTTGTCATTTCAAGTTCGATATTGGTTACGAAACGACGTGGTTTCGATCGCCTTTTTACTTTTTCGGGTCAAGATCACTAATCACGAAAAGTAGTCCTTGATCGCAATGGTCAAGCGGTTCTTTCGAGTATCATTTTATCCTTTTTTGGGCTCGAGAGACACAACTTTACGAAAAAGGACCCCCTTTGGAGTTTTCTTTTCCGTATCTTTTTTAAACTCTCTAAACATGAAAAAGACTCCCAGCTTTACCTATGTCAGACTCGTTAAACTCTGACGACATTGGATTCGTCACCACGATGAAACCCGAGCTTCTCCTCCCTAGGGCTCGTTAAACTATCACTATGTTGGAGTCAATAACAGGTTTATCATTGATTTTCTATGGCAGTGAGTCACTCTTGAACATCGACACTTCTGTTTTTTTCCGAGTTGGGAAATCCATACATCGTCACTTGGTCTTCCATGGGTTTGGGTTGTCATTTAGCCTCATTCCATCTGATTCATGCCGTCCTCAAGCCTTTGATCCTTTGGTACCTGAATCCTGCCACCCTCTGGAGTCGTGTCGCCGACATGTTCAAGAGTATAATCCTTTTGCAGTTTACACCTCTGTTCCTTCTCTGATACTCTGTTTCACCATCTACCACTTGTTCCTTATTTCGTGTCGTTGATGGGGGAAACATTATGGCCCTCCTGCAATGGATCATCTCCCGTCGACATCAGCTCATTATCTAGGAGATTGATCTAGAGATCCCTTTTGGTACCTTGGAGCTTGCATGCCTCAATGGCAATTTCTTCACACCTAACGGTCGATTTGCATCATTGGTCGTCAATCGGGTGATTCCACGAGTGTTCGACTTCAGCTCATTCTTTGCACTTCGTGGATTGTACTGGATAGTACCTTGAGAACCATTGGCATTATTAGTGGTTTCTCTCACACTTGTTAGCAGTTTACATCATCGATCGGTAATCAAGCGACTTTCTCTCATGCTCGACGTCAGTACCTCTATTTGCATGTTAGAAATTGTACTATCGTCGGTTGGATTCAAGACCCCGGGCTCAAATTACATGCGCTTGAGCTGTGTGGATTGGTTTGTGATTACATGACTCATTGATGGATGGCTACGCCCATACTTGAGTCTTCATGGATGGCTACGACCATACCTTTATCATTATCATGCTCTCCTTAGCTGGATGGCTGCGTCCATACCACAGACCTAAGTTATACGTCTTTTGGATGGCTGTGTCCATGCCTAGACGACTTGTACTTCTCTATCCGAGATATTGTACTTGCATGCAGGTTCTTCGAGATGGTGTTCCAACTCAGTTGTTTTGTAAAGCATTTCACCCCTCCCATTCTCTCGGGCTTCATACTTTAGGGGGCATCTGTTACACAGTAATTTATCACCACCTGCACTCCTGGTTCTTTCCACTATGTCATGTGACCAAGTCAAACATATCCATCAAAGACAAATGCTCTCCTAAGTTGACAATTTACCCACTTTTCCAAAGTTTTCTGCCTCATCACGACTATTGGCTTAAATAAACGCGTTGAAAGGCACTCATGAACAGACCTATTGTACTGCCAGCGCGGAAGTACACCTCATTCCTGTGATGGCTCGATTTGAGTCACCATCACAAGGCTATGTGTTCTCTTCAGCGATGATCTGACTGTCTGCACTCATCACTTGTGATGTTAGTGCTGAAGCTCAGTTCTGTTCCCGTGATGATCCAGATTAGGCGAATTGTTCCAACAATCGGCCTTCCAGATGACTCCAGACCTGGTTGTTGGCCTTGTTTATGTCACCCTTCCTTTCCTGGTGTGGTAGTTCCGTCAATTGTGCTACCTTCCTTGGTGATAAGTTCTCCTTTACCCTATTCATGTAGACTCCTTCTCCTATTTAAACTCTCACCATTTCTATGCATTGCTAGTTCCAGAGTTCCTAATAGTTGGCTAGTTGAGCAGTGCTGTGAGTGTTTTGTGAGTTTGCTAGATAGCTGGTGTGAGTGTGGCAAGTGTGGGATTGTTGATAGCTTGTGGAAGGTTGTGAAGTGCCCTTAATCTTGTGTAAGGATTATGAGTGAGAGAGCTCTTGTATTTTGGGAGATCCATCTTCAAAGAGTGAATGCTTGAAGAACATGCTGGCTGGACCCTTCTGAGAAGGCTTGTGACGTCAAGACTTTGGTTGTATGCTGAATCTTATTTCATTATTAATGCAATCAATGATGTTTTCCTATGTCTTGTATGAAATGTACTTGATAGCTCATGACTTCTTGACTTTGTGAGTAAGTAGTTCATTGTTGTATCTCGTTACGTGCTTTGTTGTATTTCCTTTGCTTTGTTTCAGGTTGATCACTCATTGAGGAGAAGGAAGTGAAAGCTAGAGCAACACAACGGAACTCGATTGACCACTGTTTGAGGTAGGCCTCCAACTTTAACTGTTTAAGGAAAGCTATTGTTGATCTGTCCTTGTTTGTGACTAGACCCACTCTAAGGCTAGAGGGGTTGCCTCTGTCCATAGAGGGAACACTTTCCTGCATCACACTAGGGACTACAAGGCATGCCAACACATGTTAAGGAAGTGCTATGGTATGCTAGGGAATGCCAACATGTGATTGGGAATCCTAATCATGTCAATATGTTCTAGGTACAAAGATGTTCCAAGGCATGTGAGGTGCCAAGGAATGTCAGTGTGTGCCAAAGCATGTTAAGGTGTGCCATGAGTGTTGAGGAGTGCTAAGTCTATCTCATTAATAGAATTGACAAAGCTTGATTATGTATTAAATAATATAGTTCCTACACACACTAGTGGAAATTTATCTAAAGGAAATTTGCTAGATAATAAACATAATAGAGATGAATCATGTGTTGACTCATAGGAAAACTATATTCTTATTACTTGAGGGAAATGATACACACTAATTACCTCCTAACCAATTGATTGACTCTAACCACTATGGCCTTGGACACTTAATGAAAAGGACTCCACAAAAATGGTCTTAAATCATTATCTTTTAACAAAAAATATATTAACAAGTAAATAACATCATCAAAAACTCATTGTAATGATCAATGATAATGAAAAAATTTTGACCATCACCAAACTAACCAAAAAGAGCATTGGTGAGGGTCAATAAAAGATCATCACTAGAATTGTCACCAAAGAGAGAATTAGTAATGGGCCTTTAATGACCCTCACCAAAAGTGTAACTAAAGGGAGAATTAGTGGCGGGCATTTAACAACCCTCACCAAAAGTGTTATTGAAAATGGCTTTGGTGACAAACCTTAAAGGACCATCACTATATACACTTACAACAACGTTTTTTAAGAACCGTCACAATATGTGACATTGGTGACAAACTTTAAAGGTCCATCACATGCATGACCCTCACCAATAACCTTTCTTCTTGTAGTGACTATAGTTTTGGTAGAAATATGAGCAGAAAAATTATACTTTATAATCTAGGGAGGGGCATATCAAAATGGGCATCGTGGGTTCGACAGCGAACATGGCTAATACAAGGGAATTCTTATCAATAACTCCACGTGTTATAGTAGTAAAGACCAGATGAAAAAACTAGTCGTGATCTGACCCTGCACCTAGCTTAATTATGGAATCAAGAAGGTTGGCCATATTGAAACTTAGTGGTGATAAGATTGAATCTGCATATGGGATCTCTGGATTTCAAATTAAATCCATGACCTATGCCTAGATTTTACGCCATAGTTCCTAATTTCATATACAATGGTAGTTATTTCTCAATTTGTCCCAATGGAATCTTGCACACGCTAATTCTAAACAGGCCACATTTTCTAAATTTCTTGCTGATAATTGGCTATGTGACTTATCGTTACACATTTGTGGCAAGGGATGAACCTTCATAGTGTAAATTAGGGAAAATTAGATAGCTCATCCATCTATGGGGCCTGTAAGGTTTCACAACCTACTTGGGAAATTTCTGCTACTGGGTTTGAGTCTGCTCCAGAGACTATAATGTCCAATATTGTGGGAATTGCATCTAGAAGATCTGCCTTAATGAACTTGGGCCTTTAATTTTTAGGTATCTCTTGTTTCCATGTACGAATTTTCCTATTGTTTCTTCCATTAGTCGCTCTTGGTTACCTTTCTCCTTTACTTGGAATTACCCTCTACTCTTGGTCCACTTTGAGATATATGCTCTCAATCTTGTGAAGTTATGAAGAATCCTTGATCCTCCCTGTGAGCAAAAAACGATCTCCCATAACAATGCTCCTACATTTTATCTGGCTTTTTCTGGCTATGAGATTGTTGGTAACACCACTGCTTTTCTTGATAGCCTTGTCATCAACCCTCTCAATCCTCCAAACCCTATCTTCTTTGACATCTGGCCCTTTTTCCCTAGAATTCTAACTATGTTGATGAGGAAAGGGAATTTAGCTATTGTTGGGGATAACAATATGTGCAAAGTATTCTCACAACAAATAGGAGACCCACAACTATAGAATATTGACATTAATTGGAAACTTCACCAATAGATGACATCCTCCATCTCTCTCATGGTTGAGATTAAGTGCCTAAAAGACAAGATAACTCATCAAGATGATGAAATTGATCCACACCAGATTGAGGACCTAAAGCAGCAGATCAAAGTAAATGAAAACTAGAATATAACTAGCATTGCATCTAGTTGAACCATGAGAAAATTGTAGTTAGACCTCAATAGGCCTATAGAAAATGCTTTCTCTCCTCTTTACTGATGTTTCTTATTGTAAATGTGTCCTTCTACTCATTTAATTATGCAAAGTCTATGTATGCTAGTCTATTGTAACAATTTTTTTCGATATTGTTTTTTTGTTACACTAGTGAGTACCTCCTTGAAGGATCCTCTAAAAGAAAAAATAATGTACTTGATTTCTTGGGTAGTTTCTACGTTAGGATGTATATTTTAATAGAAACGTTACTCATTTTTCTTTAAAAATATAAATACATAATTATAATTTAATATTTTTTAAAAAGATGTAACTTATTTCAACAATTTCACATCATTATTCAAGCATCTTCTTTTCTCTCTAAGGATAAATAGAGTATCTACCCAAAACATCAACATTTCAACTACTTAGACAATTTAACACCATAAATTTATCTATGAAATGTAACTTATTACTTTTCTCCTAATGAATTTAAAAGTCTCTTTTACTAAAATTAAAACATAAAATAATATGAAAACTATGGTAAATAGAAAATTACAAAATATTAAGCTTTCATATTTTGAGGATTAATATGATTCATTATTTTTTATAATTATTTTAAATTTTCCATATATATATATATATATATATATATATATATATATAGATAGATATATATATAGATAATTTTTTAACTATTAAATTATAATTATTTATATTTTTTGGTTATAAGTTTAGGTAAGTTTTAACAAATATTACTCATTTTAAAGATGATATTTAGGATAGATATTAAAGATTTTATTGTATAGGAATAATCTAAGTTGTTATAATAATAATAATAATAATAATTTAATTTTAAAGTTATGGCCATGCTAGACACTAAATTGATGTATAAGATCTCTTTGTATATGTAAAAAGACTATTTTTTGTGTAGTAATTTGACTAATAAACATTATAGAAGTGTGCATACTCTATCACCCTCAATATGTTACTTGAAGGAAATTAAACTTAAAAGGAAGAAAATAACCATCCCATATATACATTTTCAAAGTTACTCATAATAAAAAATTTAAAAATTTAAAATATGTTGTTTCACCATTTAAAGTTTTGGAGTATTTTTTTCAAATTTTGAGGAAACTATTTTTAGTTAGATTGTGATTTTTTCTTATTTAAAATGTGTTTTTAAATGCATAAATAGGTTTAGTGCCTTAAAAAACACTTTATTGAGAATTCACAACTCAAATTCATGATTCCACTCAATCTGACAATTTTAAGTAAATTTGACCAAAAAATTGCCAGAAAACCTTATATATATATATATATTATATATTATATATAATTTATATGGTATAATTTTAAATATATATTTTAAAAATATTGATATCAATAATATAAAACACTAAAAAGTTTATATATATATATATATTATATATATATATATATAATATAAATATATATATTATGTATGTATGTAATATGATAATAATATATGTAGGATGTTTATAATTTTTAAGATATATATTTTTAAAATTGTATATCAATAATATAAAATACTAAAAAGTTAATATTATAAAATATATTGGAAAAAATAGATGAATATATTTTAATTTTTTTAATATAAGACAGTTAAACATATATATTTTGGATTTAAAAAAAAAAAAATTGGGCCAAATTTATTTTTGTTGTTTAAAAAATGGAGTTTTGAGTGAATATTAGAATGAAAACAACAGTGGAATACTTAGATTGTGGAGAGTTACTACTAAAACTTGAATCTAACAAATCCTGCAGAATATATAAATAAATTAAACCAGAAAACCCATAAACTATCACAAAAAATATATCATATAAATAATATAAATATTATTCCACTATTAATTTATTATATTATTAATATAAACAAATATTTACACACGTGTATAATTAATATTATCATGGATAAACATGACTCAGATTTTGAAACTCTGCAAAATTACAAGATGAACCTGGAGAAAATCTTAAAACACTCACATGATCAGCTTTGACTATGCTAAAATGTAAATTATGATTTCAGTTTTATTGTAAATTTATTTGAAATGCATTTTTCATTGTAGCTTTTGAAAGTTACAAATTCCAATAAATTTATATAAAGTTTTGGTCAAAGGTTGCTGAGAAATTCCAGGTTCATAATCAGCCACTGAGCGATTAATGTACTAAATGCTCAAAATTAAAGCGATGTGCAGTCCACGCTGAAATGTGAGTAGCTTTTTCGTAATCGTTTTGGTTTCTAATTATCTCGCTTTTGAATCATGGAAAAATAGGATGTCCATTTCTATTTTGAAATCTATTTTGAAATATGAAATCTATTTTGAAATATAAATTTGAAAAATATAGATGTATATTTTATTTTATTTTTTTAAATACTATAATAATGTTGTTTAAAGAGTTTCTTTTTGGAGTTTTTATTGGATATGTAAAAGTTTATTGTGCCAAATTAAGAATTTAGTAATTTAAAATTGTTTTGATTGGATATATATGGATTCAATACCTTGAAAAATTTATAAAGGTTATACCCTGAAAAACTCCATTAAATTAAACTAAAAATATCCAGAACTCACCAAAAAAACTTGACATAAATATATCCTATAAATAATATATTCTATTTGTTTATTTAATTATAAAGGTATATAGATACATATGTACAAACCTCGTATCATTCACAAATGATCAACATTATGACTTGTCACAAATTTAATTTTCACTATAATTAAATATAATATTTTAAAAATAAAATCATATATAATATATAATTATATATTAATATGATATAATAAATTAGAGTTTTTAACTATAATCCTAAAAAATAATAATTTTTTGTTAAAATTATGAACTCATTTTTATTTTAAATCTATTTAAAATGCATTTTTCATTGTAAATATGGTGTTAATATTTTGAAAAATAAATTGTATAAAGTTTATAAATGCTAACCAATTGAAATAATATTTTAGTAAAATTTTATTCCAATATTTTAGTAAAATCTTATTAAAAATTATTTTTTCTGAAACTTTAAAAAAAATACCCGAAAAAACTCCTAATCTCCTTTTATTTTTTATTTTTAAACTAAATTATATAATTAAGGTCAAAAAACCTCATTGAGGCCTTCTTTTAACCTCCATTATCTTAAAAGAAAAGAGACGTTTTCTTTTTTAACTCCATTATATATTTTAAGAAAAGAGACGTTTTCTTTTTTAACTCAATTATATATTTTAATGTAATTCATTATTTTAAAAATCAAGTATAACCTATGCAATTAAATATTTGACTCGATCTAGGTCATTGCCGTTAAATATTTGACTCGATCTAGGTCATTGCACAAATGATCAAACTTGACCCAATCGTTGTCCGTGGTCATTCCCATACGAAAACTCCAATATAAATTCAAGCAATATATACATTTACAGAGCGAGTACAAAGGGACATTCACTGTGCGTTAACCCTTAAGCCTTATAAAGGCTTCTGCTGCATCGTTAAATGGATAACGTTGAGAATTCACCAGTGGCAACTCGAGCGTTAAAGAGGAAGAGAGAAGATTTGGATATTTTATTGCCACCTCCTGTGAATTCTTTATTGCAGCCTGCTGTCGATCCATTGCGCCACACGCTAGTTCTAGACATGGACGGCACCCTTTTGGTGGGGCGCAGCGAAATGGTATCCCAAGGTGAAGGGTCCGAGTATGTTGAGGTGACACGAACGCGGCATGGTAAATTGAAAAAAAAAATACGTTTATATGAGGCCTGGCCTCCAACAGTTTCTGACTGAAATGTCAGAGCTGTATGAAGTGGGAGTGTTCACATTAAGTGGTAAAGGAAGAGCAGACAGCTTCCTGGACAAGATCGATCCAGATGGTCATCTCATCAAGTTCAAGCTGTACAAAGATTCAGCCAAACGTAGAGTTAAAGATCTATCTCGGCTGGGAAGGGATCTGCGGAAGGTAATCATCATTGACGACAACTCTAGATCATACAAGTTGCAGAAGAGCAACGCGATCCCAATCAAAAGCTTCGAGGGTCTGAAGTCGGACACAGAGCTCACACAGCTCATTCCCCTCCTACGGATTCTCAGCAAAGTCGACGACGTTCGCCCAAAGCTTGCTGAGAAATTCCAGGTTCATGATCCGCCTGTGAGTGATGTACTAAATGCTCAAAATTGAAATTGTTAAGAGCAATGTTCGGCGCATGCTGAAATCTGATAATGGTTTCTACTTCAAATTAGTGTTAGTAGCTTTTGCGTATTCGTTTTGAGTAATGGAAAATTTTGGTTTGGTTTCGAATTATCTCGCTTTTGAATCATGGAAAAATGGGATGACTATTTCTATGCTGATTTATATTTCTATTTGTATGTTTCAACTTATAAATTAAGAAAAAAAAAAAAGAACAGAACGGTGATTTCCAGATATCGACTTATAATTATAAATCGTAAGAACAATGCCCAACACATAGACCAATCTCAATTTCAATGTTATCTGTTTTTAAAGGCTTTTCTCTTTTTCAAAAATCAAGGTTTAGATGTTAGAATTTTATTTTTAAATGTCAAAATAAATAATTTCACGTTAAACCACACTATTAAAAAAAAAAAATCTATGAAATTACCCTCGTTCACAGATTTGAACTGGAGATCACTAAAGAAATTTGCACTGAAAGAACCCCTTGTAACTGGGGGATTTAACCTGGTTCTCTTTTTACTTCTTGTTGAAGTAAAATATTTACGCATTTTCACACCAAACAGGTGGTCTGGGTCTACATGATCGACGTAGTAATTATGAACAATCTTGCAATCTGGCTTTCTATAATCTGATCTTCTAAATAATTTAGATCCATTAAGCGAGAGTAATTAAACGAGTCCTTCGGGAATATCAACAGCAACTTCCTGTCCATCGTTAATTCCGTAATGAAATTCCGGATCCACTGATTCTCGTCAGAAATTATGCATGGAAAAGTTTCGTTGTAGTGTTGTATAATAATCAGGCGACTTCCCCACGCATCGCAATTCTTTATTTTCCAGGATGTTTTAGAGCTCGCCAAACACTGGATCGTAGTTCCTTTCTGTGCAGGATCCAGCAAAGGGACTTCTATTAAGTGTAGGCAACTTCTGGTAGCTTAAGGTGATGGAAACACTTCTGGTAGTCGATCATCAGGCCACTACATTTTTGAATGAAAGGTAACATAGCCATGTGCACATTTTTGAATGAAAGGTAACATAGCCATAGCCATGTCTAATTGCGTGGATACGGGTATCTATTTCAACGCATGGAAGTAAGTTTGCAGAATTTCAATTTTTGTTTAAATAAATGGACAGGATTGGATCTTCGTCTGTTAAGCCAATACAGGGCTCTAATTTCAATAGCACTTTCCTGTTGCGTATTACACATGAGTATTTACTTTAATAATTAAATTGAAATTGAAATTATTTCACTACATACTTCTTCGCTGAAGATATCCATGCCCAAGTAGAGGAATCTCTAAGGGCGCAATAGGTATGCTTTGTTTAAATGTAACTTTTATAGGGTTGATATCAAAATAAAATGCGGCTAGTGATTGCTATGTGTAATCTGATAAATAAGATCATCTCATTCATGATTGTTAGAATACTAAAGTCATTATTGAAGTAGAATTGTATTTTGGATGCTATAGTGACCGTGTATGAGGTTGTTCATTTGTTTAACCAAAATAAGAAGTTAGGGATGCTAGTCAAATTGGATTACCTAAGCTGGAGTTTTCTTACCAAAACCTAGAGGTGTTTGGCTTCTCAACAACTTGGATTAGGTGGATCAAATCTCTTGTTTCATCCCCATTTTTCTCCATTTTTCTTAATGGATCCCCCATGAAAACCATTAGATCATCTGGAGGACTCCCCCAAGGCAATCCTCTTTTGCCTTTTTGCTTTATGGTAACACTTGAAGGATTGAGAAGGTGGATCAAATATGAGGTTCTATATGGAAGGCTAAAAGGCATTAGAATCCTAGGTCAAGATCTTCCAATGACCCATCAAGAGTTTGTGGATGACACTATGCTATTTGGTGACATGACATTACAAGAGACACAAGTCCTAGACTCCATCTTATCATATTTCTAGGATGCATCAGATATGTTGCTCAATAAGGACAAATATAGTTTATAATTCTTTAATATCCAATAATAAAGAATGAGGGCTCAATGGATTCACTGCAGACTTCTTCAAGGTTGGCACTTTCTCGCTGAAGATATCCATGCCCTAGTAGAGGAATTTCACAGGACTCAATAAGTATGGTTTGGTTTAAATGCAACTTTTATTGGGTTGAAAGATTGCTTCCCGCAAGAAGACTTCAATTAAATCAACAAAAGAAACAACTAACCTATATGCATCATGCCCTTTCTATACTAATTCTACCTACTTGTGTTAGTCCTAACTATTCTAAGCTATCCTGCAGGAGCATAATTAAAACAGATTAAACATCCTATGTGGATTCCAAGTCCAAATGAATCAATTACTGGGTTCACCAATGAACAAGATTATGTTTAAGCTTAATTGTAATCTAATTACTTATAAAGGAATATACCTTCCTTTTCATGCAAATTAGATTTGCAATAGATGTTTAATATGGTTTTGAATAGGAGACCGTTCGTGAGTTAACCATGCTAACGAATTAGATTCGAATAGCAAAGACCAATCATACATCATTACTGTGCACAAAAACAAAACTTATATCTCCTCATGCCAGCGACAACGCTCTCATTCCAAACCTACAAATCGAAACTATGAAAGGCCTCTTCTTGACTGAAAAAAATCCTCTTTATTAGCATAATAAAATCGAACCCTGTTCTACCAAAGAAAAGGTCCTTTACCCATATCCAGAGGTAATACTTATGCAAAAAGAGAAGTGACAATCTGTCTTCCAAGACCTTCCCCCTTCCTGCTCTTTTCAATATTCAAATTAAAATATACAAACATAGAACGGTCAATGAAACCATTGACACGTTGAGGCCATAGTTGTGGGAGCATTTTATTTCCTAGAGAAAATGAATGGATGCCGATGGAAGGAAGAATGTCTGCATGCCATCTCTTCGCACACGTATTGACTAAGCATTATTCCCTATTATTTCCTGAATGCAAATCAAGACAATGCCCTCATCATCCTAAGTTTGGCATGATTTAAGGTGTATCTAGAGGTACCAGTAACTTGATGGATCTGTGCTATCAGGAATACCTCTACTTAGCATAGAGCATGCCTCCATTATGCAATGTGGTGGTTCCATATCCCTTTCTTTCTGAGTATGTCTTTGCAAAATTGACATCGGTGATGCAGAGGTGTCATCTAGAGTCCCCAAAGTAACACAAGAACCCTTATACGAACATCTGTTCTACCTCCTGTCTTCTCAGAATTTTAGGACATCCTACCACATTCTATCCCAAAACCATGACACATGGCAACAAAAATGCAGCTGGTAGAGGTATCATGTGGACTAGGACTATTGTTCATGTGATGATCATTTAAAGGCTGCGTTACTTTCTCGAATTTCATTAACACCATCCGATCCCTTTGCATCTCCAAGAATTCTTTAGAGTTTACTTATATATTGTCCATGTGTATTGTCTAAGAATTTTCTACAATAGCTTTCAAGGAAGACTTATATTTATTTCTCAACATGAAAGTTATCCCATTTGCTTGCTCCCCAAATACCATCTTCTTATCTACAATTGTAAGTGTAAGCACGCAAGATGTCTAGACCTGAGTTGTGGCTCAACTTTGGTATGCAACACATCAAAGATCCTCTCGATAGCGTTCCGCAAAACAATCCCAATTGACGGGAAACACTATAAAGGCATACATCATCACCCTGGTTACTTTTGCATGTACTAAAGGCCAAATTTCTTTCGTGCCACTTCATCTCTCAAGGAATCAAGACTTCAGAATACTGTTTCTCCAATACTCTAACCACTACCTCTCTATGACTATGATTGCATTTTCCAAGTCAATTGAGCATTCTGGCTAGTGATCAACAATGACTTTGTACTCATTCAGCGTTGTTTCTTCGATGTGTTGATATGTTTCTTCGACAGAGCACTGAGTGGTTATTTCCATCCATCGAACTTCATCTAACTTGCACAAATCAATCAGATGAAGGCGTTTTATAGGATCCACAAAACACTGTACATATGAAATAAATCTTTGAGTCCACACCTCCTTTTACTGGACAGGTATTTCAGGATGTAATATCCTTTTACAAGTTACCAGTTGCAATAAAAAGCTTTGTTACATGAGTGGGAGGGCTAGAGGGAGGATAAGTGACAAGAAATTGTCGTAGTCTATTGCTAGCTCCACACTATGTATGCCTTCTCTGTTGCCAATCCTAAATTCCTCCGTTTCGACCATGTGTCACTTGCATCTATTAGTTGCAGCCCTTCCTCATGCTTATGCATCAGCTGGCCAACCTCGCTTTTCTTCTCTTGGTCCTTGCCTATAGAAATGATCAGCATTAGCTATGATTATGAGAGATATGACAAAAACACCTAAAACAAACGTTACCTTCATTGAAACTTTCATAAGGAGACAGAATCTGCAACTAGGGTTTATATGAGTCCTTCCTGCTCTAAATCTAAAGAGGGCGCAATGATTTTTATTTGGTCACTGCACAATGATGGCTCCAAACTAGCTAGGCAGCGTTTTTGGGGGACTGATGATTAAAAGTGAAACGAATAGCCATGGGATGAAATGGTTAAAGTATTTCGGCACGATCTGGATGCATCTGTTCGAATTTTGTTTTCATTTATTCATATTCGTTACTGTGAACTGAGAACCCCCAAGGAAATTTCCTAAAATCTAGAGTCTAGGCATCAGGGGAAGTGATCACATGACGGTCTCAAACTCCTACTATCTTAGGCAAGGTTTTAAGGCCAAACACGATTCAACCTTCCAGAACCTTTAGGTTGTTTCCATGGATTATAGCATCAAGCATTTCATGACATTCTTGAGGCATGCACAGTCAAGGTTTCTATTTTAATCTCAAAACACATTGCAACCATAATCATTAAACCATTCAACTTTGGAGACATGATTTCATCCGACAACTCTAGTTATCATGTGGAGAAACAAAAGATCAACTTCTCATGGGACCCATTCAAACTTCCCCCCCAGAGTAGGTTTTAATAGGGTGGTGGTTGTGGCCACAACAAATGGCGAACCACTGGGTGGACCAATTACCTCTATTACCAAATAAACCTTGGACCAGTAGAACACCAGGGAGTTAAGATAAAACTTGAAATGCAAACTGTATAGATGGGTAGGCATGGGTTCCACTCAACATTATTTGCTTTAGGTAGGATAAATACAAATAGCTCTTCTTACTGATAGGGTTTTGACAAACATTCTCTAATGGTCATATTATGGGATTCAATAACCATCCTTCATCCATTTTTCCACTTTCAAAATCCTTTGGAGGCCATCACCTGCTTGTCAACACCTGCTTAAGTGTGTACCTTAGCTCTTTATCAGACATCAATATTGATGTATACATATAAATATAGTCATCTGCACTTCATGTAAGATGTTTTTTTTTTAGTGCTATACTTTCATATGATCGAATGGGGCGGAGTCATGGGTTACACCATATTTTTAAACCGCTTAAGCAATGTTGGGGCTTTCTGTGTCAACTGATACTATGAGCCCAACAACAGTCCCTACTCCAACCAGCGTCCCAAACAACCTGTCCTTGCAGATTGGCACAAGGACTTGACATTTTATTTTCTTTTAAATAAGTCCTTCCAATTTCAGGCATAAGGACTAAAGAACATTTAAATTTTCCACAGGATATATGACAACAAGCTTAGCCCGTGAAAGGAGGTTTACTTGCAACTGATAGATATTGGTAATTTTAGTGTGGTGGGTGGAACCAATGGAGAATAACTACAAACCTTAGAGGCAAGTATAGGCTAGGTATAGGTATGCCAGTCGAGCTGTGGTTATACATTTTTCATTTTATAAAAATGTCCTTACATTCCCGGGGTATCTAGGATATCAATAGAGCCTACCTAGTTCCCAATAGATGCCAATGAGTGGCTTTGATTCGTATTTCACCCCTAATTTTCCAGTTCTTAGAGGCTCATCATAGGTTCATTTGACTTGCAAAGTAACGATGAATTTAGGATTTGTAGACTGATCAACAGGCTAGAGAGGGAAGAAAAATTGTTGAAGATGACGAGTGAGGGAAATCGAAAGAAAACTACAAAAGGTAAAGGCGAAACTGAAAGACATAAATCAAAAAGTTAAAAGAAACTGAAGTTCGAAAAAAGGAAGATAAAACTTTGCAAAAAAAAAAAAAGGAAAATATAACTTCAACTAACAGCAGATAAAATGAATCTTAACCTACTGTTGTGGCCACCAGCAACCCCCCTCCTTCTTTAGTATTAGCAATAACATAAAACAAGTGGGGGCCCTTAGTAAAAAATTCAATTTTTTTTTGTATTATACTCCTTAAAAATATATCGCATCGCGAGAAGAGAGTAGAACATTTCTTTATGAGCACAATAAAAACTGCGAAAAAGCGACGCGAAATTCATCTCATCGCATACATTAAGAAGCACCCATAAATGAAGATCTTAAGAAATCTCCTATGGCCGATATATGACATCGCATGTCGCAACATCGCATAAACAACACACAATGATTTAACACAATTTGCGATCTGCGATCTGCGATATCACAATCTTGACAAAATGCGATAACGCGATAACGTAATGCAAGTTGCAGAAATCACCCATCGCAAAATTTCCTCGGCTCAGCATTCAAGAAAAGCTGTCAGTAAACCAAAAAATTGGATGCGCACTTTAAAGAAAATTAATAAATGTATGCCAAAGTGTTAATGAAGGACATTTTTGTGTTTGTTGAAGAGTCAGTTCACAATGGGCGGCATTATTTTATACATTCGTAGAGCTTAGAGCTTTCGCATCAATATTTATTGTCATTACTCTTTTCCTTTGCGTGAACTGTAGGAATGAAAAACAGGAAACACCTAAAGAAAAACGGAAAGCGTCAATGCTCAGAGACAGAGAAGAGATGCCCTCATAAACAGATACCGCATGCAACAGAACCGCAGATTCCAGAGCATTTTTTAACAGATGCTGACATCAATAGCCAACTCAACACTCAGAGTCAAAAGCTCACAAAAGCAGCATGTTTACAAAAATCCTGAAGCTTATACTCGGTAAAGGAAAAGGCGCTAAAGGTGAAAAACGCACCAGAAAGGCCCGGATCAAAGAACGGAGGCAGTTTTCGATGCGTTAGGAAAATTGTTCAGAAAGCAAGGTCCCTAACTTGCTTAGTCATTCACAAGTTTAGAAATCAAGATAGCAAAGGCAGAAGCAATTTGAGGGAAATTTTGGTCATTACCAAGTATATACGCAGTTAATTCACCCAGCGATAGGATGATTCCCAAAAAAATATCTTCTAGTTTACTAAAAAATGGTGCCAGCGCTTGCCATTTCTATTTGCTTAACTCAAACAAAAGTGGAAGGCAACCAGCCGACTCTTCCCAGGCAAATGTTGAATGCTTGCAATATTAAGGAGCAAAAGCAGAAATAGTTAGGAATTAGATTCGATTTTTTAGAAATAAGTTTGCTTAGAAAAAGGGCGGTCATTTAAACCGTATCCTAAATTTATGTAATTAAGTTATTTAGTTAGCAGTATTTAAACCCTTCTCATGCATTTAGAGAAGGTTCGAGAGATTTGTCAAAAACTTGTCCTCAAAACATGCACTTTTGCACTCTCAGAGGAGGTTTTGATGAATGAACGGATCAAGATTTATTGATGTTTGCATTTGGTATCTGCTACTGATGTTGTACTTCTGTACTCTTAGTAGATATTAGAACAAGGAGAGATAAATCATTGTTGCTTGAAGCTTATGAGTAGAACCAGTCATAAATGGTACTTTTATCTCTTGACCATTTCTGCCTATATTCTTAAAGCAATATACAGTTTTTAGTTGTTTATATGTTATTACAAGAATGTTTGTGTTACCATTTGGCACATTTGTACGGTGGAGCCATTTATTTATGTTTAATGTGTGAATAACTTATTATGCGATATGCTATTCACAACTGTTTTGCCTAACTTTTTATGTAAAGTGGTTCATCTTAATTGATTTCCATTCTTATAATCGCTGAATGATCTTTATTACCAGTTATTATTTGAAATCTCTTTAGATCTCATAATAGAAGAATTACATCCCGAATTAGCATAGATTAGATGTGCTGTTTTCATTAGATTACAATAGCATAGAGTTAGATTAAAGTAGTTTAGATAGGAACTTTTAGATCAGCAACATCCAATTCTGCACACACACACACCCTTAGATTGGGAAATTGGTCCCATTATCCCCAGTTAGACCCGCTATACCAAACGGATAAGGAGCTGCCAAGCAAGGTCCGGATCGGGCGGGTATTCCCCTTGTTGTCGACCCGATTTTTGGGGCTTCAACACCTACTTAGAAGGTAACCACCATGTGGTGGCTACCAGAAATACCTCTTAAGATGCTGGCCATTAACAGGGAGTTTTTCAGTTTCTCCCTGTAAAGTTTTTAATTTGTAGGTTCCCTGACCAATTTTTTCCTCAACTTGGAATGGGCCCAACCATAAATGTTGGAATTTCGTGTGCTTAAACTTGTCCCATTTCAAGACGAGTTCTCCAACTTGGTAATGTTTATTTCCCACCTGATGGCGATCAAACCATCTCTTCATAATCATTTTTTGATTCCTGAACTTATTTATGGAATTATCTCTCAATTCCTCCAACCTCACCGGTTGGTTGATTCTTTTTTGAAGTAAGGCTGAAAGGGTCCCTCTCGAGGCTTGGGAGAGCTGTAAAGAGGGAAGGGTAACATTGGGAGGTAAAATCACTTCCTGTCCATAGACGAGGAAGTATGGGGAGTTCCCTAATGCTACTTTTCAGGTGACTCTATTGGCCCAAAGGGCATTTGTTAGAGCGTTGTGACAATTTCTCTGGTTGTCGGCAACTGATTTACGTATTATGCAAATGAGGTTTTTATTTGAGGACTCTGCAACTCCGTTTCCCTGGGGGTAATAGTTTACGACATACTTATGTGAATTGATTTATCAATAGCAAATTCAGTCAATTTTAGTGATGAAAAGTAAGAAGCATTATCAAATATGAGAGCGTCAGGAATACCAAACATGTTGATAATGAATTTCTCAATAAAATATTTTACCTCGTCTTCATTAACCTTCCGAAGCAGGATGGCTTCGGTCCATCTGGTGAAGTAGTCGGTTGCCGTGAGTATATACTTATGCTATTGTGGAGATTTTGGAGTGATCTCACCTATGACATCTAGGCCCCATTGCTAGAATGGGTGATAAATCATAACGGGCCTGAGGGGAATGGTTGGCTTTCTTTCTCGCCCTATGGCAGTTTGACATACCCTACACTTCCGAGCGTAGGCATGCGAGTCTCTAAACATTGTGGGAGAATAATAAACGACTCTTAATATTTTGTGAGCAATGGTCTCTCTTCCATAGTGACCACCTGCTGGGCCGTCGTGCATTTCTTTCAAGACATGATCTACATCATCCTTTTCCAAGCACCTCAACCAAACTCCATCATAATTTTTCCTATATAATGTGTCATTGGCTAGGTGATACTGATTAGATTTTAATCTGAGCACTCTTCTTTGTGATGTATCCATGTGCTCAGGACATGACCCTCATGTTAGATATAAGTGTATGTCGTAATACCAAGAATTAGAGTCTAATGGGACTTCCAATATTTCATGCTCATATACTAACATTTCGTTGTCCCATCCGGGCTCTTCCTTTGATTCTACTTGAACATTCCTCATGCATTGTGCTTCTGGTTCCTTTGATGCCCCTTATTTACCTGCCAAGGCTCTTGATGCAAGCTTACATAACCCATGAAGAGGGTCCTTATAGTAGGGTGGGGAACGATTACCTTGGTCCTAGCCTTTTGTAAATAAGGGCGGAAATGTTTCACGGCTTTAAAAACCGCAACACCTTGTTTCTCCACGTCTGCATAATTCAGTTATGCTCCCTGAATATTGGAGCTCATATAAGAAATGAGGACTTCATTTCCACTATCATTCTTTTGGGTGAGGATCGCAGCATATGAAATAT
Source organism: Pinus taeda (assembly GCA_000404065.3). NCBI lineage: Eukaryota > Viridiplantae > Streptophyta > Pinopsida > Pinales > Pinaceae > Pinus > Pinus taeda. The sequence continues at coordinate 112,708 of APFE031467530.1, forward strand.
CAAAAGCGAAAGTATACAGGAGGAATTCTTTGTCGAAATTGGGGTTGACCAACGCAAAAGCCTCTACGATGGCCTCCTTAATTCGCTAAAATGATGTCTTAGCTTCATCGCTCCACCTATACATGGTGTCTTTCTTCATCATTAGTTGCATGGGACACACTATTTCCACGAAGCCTGAAACAAATTTCCTAACGAAATTAATCTTCCTGAAAAAATATTGTAACGCCCTTTTATTTGCAGGAGGTTGTATTCTCATGATGGTATCTATTCTTTCAGGATCAATAGTAATTCCTTCCCTAGAGAGAATATGACCCAGTAGCTTCTCTTCTATAACTGTGAAGACGCTATTCTTGGGATTCAACGATATTCCATACCTTTGGCATCTTTCAAAAATCTGTTTCAAGGAATAAATATGATCCCCTTTGTGATACGAATACATAGTAACGTCATCCATGTAAACCATTACTGATTTGTTGATCAATCCTCGGAAATCTATGTTCATAGCTCTCCAAAATGTGGCGCTTGCATTGATAATACCAAACGTCATCTTACGATATGCGTAGGTGCCCCATTTAGTGTTGAAAGTTGTCTTAAGTTGCTCCCCATTCGACACCAACACTTGATTATATCCTGAAAACCCATCCAATAGGGACAACATTTCAGACCTAGAAACACATTGAAGGATGTGTTCCATGGAAGGGACAAGATAGTTATCCTTCTGCGATGCTTTGTTCAAGTTCCTGAAATCGATACATAATCTGATGCCTCCATTTTTTTCTTACTGGCAAAAGTTTGGCCACCCAACGGGTGTGCAAAAATGATTTTAGCGTCCAGCATTTTGTTCAACTCTTTCTTCACCAATGGCTCTAAACATGGATGCATCTTATGAAGCTTTTCTTGGTAAGGCTTAACATCCTTCTCCAAAGGAATCACATGCTGCATAATATCAGTATCAAAGGCTTTTAAGTCGCCATATGTCCATGCAAAGACATCCTTGTACTCTTTAAACATCTTGACAAATGTGGCCTTTTCTTATGGAGAGAATCCTAAGCCCAAATTAACACTTTTTGGGTCCTTTTCAGTTTCAAGATTGACCAACTCATACTTCATGGATGAGATATGTGTTTTGCAGATAGTTGGTTGCTTAAATTTATCATTCAGGTCATAAAAGTGCTACATCTTGACAACGAACTTGGGAATTATATTGGGCTGATCTTTTTCCTCATCCTCACTCTTGTTCATAAGCATGTCATGCTCTTTTTCATCAATGAATTCATTTTTGAATGTCTTTCTGCAATGCAGGAACTCAAGGATCTACTCATCACCTTCGAATACTTGCCAATTTGAGATGTTATGAGGTACAGATGGTCTGAAAATTAATTCAACATAATATTTATTCTTGTTTAATCTAAGATCAGAAAAAAGTTTTGAAGCCATACCAGCCATCCGATCGACATCTTGGTTTTGCCCTCGAGGTATGTATGTGATATTAAAAGAATCAAAATTGTCAATTAAGCTACATACCTCATGTTGATATCTCACCAGGTGCGGCGAATTACAATGTATCCTTTTCCTTACCTGGTCAACAATTATCTGTGAGTCACCAAAAACTTTAATATTTTTCACCTTCATATTAATGGCTTTCTTCAAGCCCTACAGCAAGCCTTCGTATTCTACCATGTTGTTGGTGCACATGAACTCCAACTGGCTAGCCATCAAATGTTGGTTCCCTTGTGGGTCTATGAGAATGCTCCCAACACCTGCACCCTCTAGGCAGTTAGAGCCATCAAAGTAGAGTGTCAAAAATATAAAGTCTAATGTTACATCAATTGAATTGCTTTCTACGAAATTAGTCCTATCATCTACCATATTACAGGGTAGCTCATCAGTTGGACTACGGGGGAGAGCTTCCCACTGTGTGTTCATTGCAGTTTCTTCAATTGTCTCTACATGGAATTCTCCAAAATAGGTTTCCATGGTACAAATGTCAAATCTATAAATCCTAAGGATAGAGTTGGTAAACATTACAGGTTCATTGGGGTTGTTTAGTTTTGTTGCTACATAATTCACATATCTTTCTTGATCAACTCTCAGCATATCACCTTTTCCTTTCTGAGGCAACAAGATATGGGACCAATCAGTTGAGAAATATCCATTCAGATTTGCTAACTAGTCTTTACTAAGAAGCATTCCATATGCCTCGGGTATGTCGACTAGAACTATGTCAATGACTTGCGTGTACTATGGTTTGGTAGTCATCTGATTTAGGACACCTTTCAATTATTCAATCACTTTTACATTCTTTCTGTCCAGTTGCATAATTCGAGTTCCAGTTTTATCAGGCACTGCATGAAGTCTTTTAGCGATAGCGTAAGGCATAACAGTGGATGAGGCACCAGAATCTACCAAGCAATTGTGTATGTTCATATTGAAGATTTCAAATGTGATAAGGAAAGGTGGAGTAATGGAATTTGATTTCCTTCCTATCATGGCTGCACTAACATCTTGGGGTGTTTGATTCATTTTTGACAAAGTGGCTTTCATGGATGGTGGTGCTCGAGATGTACTGGAGGTACTAATAGGTCTGGGCACTGAAGTTTTGGTTTGGCTACTCGAATTGGTGGGAGATTTGTAATTTCGTTCGACATAGCTTTCGAAAGAAAATCTCTTTGCCGTGTTAACTTTAACAAATCGAAGTATGTGATATTGGCTCGAGATTTCTTAAGATCATCCACAATTTTGTAATGAATTCTATAAATAGGGTAGGGCAGAATAAACATAGCGGTTTTTCCATTCCTCAGTGGGAATTTAATTTTGAATTGCTTTCATTGTACTTGGTGATGTATTATCCTTCTTTGGAGAGCTCACGACTGCAGTACTCTTGGAATTATCACTAGGTTTATTCTTCTCAATAGGAACCCTGGGAGGGGATGCCTTCGAAGGGTGAACGTCCCTCTTTGTCTAGTCTACAAGCTTCATCACATCCACAAGTGGTCCTTTACTTCGTGTGTGGATTTTATTAGTGTGAATTTCCTCTACACTGTCTTCTTTGTTGTCATCATTCCTATTTGCATAGAAATCCCACAATACATTGATTTGAGATACTTCATCCCTGGGCTCCTCTACTGCGTAATCTTCCTCGTCTTCCTATTCTTGCTCTAGATCTACTATATGTTCCTTTCTGGTGAGCAATGATCCGATAAGAGCCAGGTCTTCCATATCTAAAATCCCTTCATTAGGTGGAGCGAGAAATGCAAATTGACCATGACCACCTTCTATTTTCTTACGATAGAAATGTCTGAAGCATTTTCTGTTGTTATTATTTCCTCCATTTCCATTTTTGTTCTCTCTAGAATTCCTCTTCATATTGATGACTGTGTTCATCAATTTCTTAATGATCCGATGCAAACCCTCCACATTGGTAGTATCCTTTTCTTTGGTCTCAATCACTTATTTATCACTCATATTATTCTTCTTTGATGATTGAGAGGCTTTCTTTTCTTCGGTTTTATGCTAACATGCTGTGAGACTGATCATTTCATTCTCAACTTTTACCACTTCATCAATGGCACCCTGTAAGGTTTGTGCATTACTCCTTTTGACCCACATCATAGTAGGGACAAGCAGGGCGGTGATGTAAAATTCCATGAGCACCTCATTGGTAGGTATAGCGTTAGTTGGGATTTTTTTGAACGAGGTGTTGAACTGGATGTTAAAATCCTTGACCTTTTCTTTGGTTTCCATTTTTAAACGTGAAAATTATAAAACTAAGGCTGTAGGTGCTTTATCATCACCAAAATTGTCTATGAAGGCCCGCTGAAAAGCATCCCACAAAGTGATTGGTCCAATTCTCAAGCTAAAGTACCATGTGGATGTTGAAACAATTAGGGTAAAAGGGAATAGACAACATACCACGTCCTCTTCTACTACCCCTAACATGCACACGGCTAGGAAGAAAGAGTGAATGTGGTTATCGGCTATGTCTCCCCGCTCAGGGTCGAATTTGGGTAGTACTCTTTCCACATTTTTTGTTAAGGTACACTGCTATCCAGGTACTGCCACAACATCCTATGTAAGCCAAGGAGGGAGTCCTCCCGGAGGGGGTGGGGGTTAATTCCCACCTCGAGCAGGTGGTGGAAGTTGATTCCCACCTGGAGGAGGAACATTAGCCATATTGCGATTTGGGAAGTTCTAGTTAAAGGTCTCCTCTGGGCATTCTTTGTTAGGATTTTCCAAACCAAAACAGGGATGCCTATTTTCTTGATTTTCTGATCACGAATCACCTCTAGAGAGGGAATCCTCAGGAATTTACTCCCAAGGAGTGTTGATACTTTGCAGGGACTCTAGCATAATATCTTCAAGAGAAAGGGCTACAGATGTCTCTTCGTTTATGCGAAAGATCCTTGGCTTTCTTTTAGTTGTCATAGGTAAGGAATGAAAGACGGGGAGCTGAGAGAGGGAACGAGTGTAGGCACAAGTAAGTGCTCTGACTAGTTGTTCTTGAGTGACAGGATACTCACATAGACTCTCTTACTTTGGTAACCCAAAACTGGGACTTAGAGGGACATCTATTTCTTCAGAATGAGGCTCTTCCAAATGGGTTGAAGGATCTTTTCGACCTTTATGATCCATACACTATTATTTTTGAATCCATGCGCAACATTTATAGATGAAATCATGAAAAGTTGTGAACAAAGGTTGGCCCTCCGTCTAGCACCAATTTGTTGTCAGAGAAAATTTTCGCTATGTCAAGAAGGGGAACTAACTCGATCACAGATCCCAATTAGATTCCAATAGGTTTTAATGGATCCCATAAACTGTTACAGATGTTGAAAGATTGCTTCCCGGAAAAAGACTTCAACTAAATCAACAAAGAAACAACTAACCTATATGCATCATACCCTATCTATACTAATTCTACCTACTTGTGTTAGTCCTAACTATTATAACCTATCCCGCAGGAGCATAATTAAAAGAGATTAAACATCTTATGTTGATTCCAAGTCCAAATGAATCAATTATTGGGTTCATTGATGAACAAGATTATGTTTAAGCTTAATTGCAATCTAATTACTCATCAAGGAATATACATTCCTTTTCATACAAATTAGACTTGCAATAGATGTTTAATATGGTTTTGAATAGGAGACCATTCATGAGTTAACCATGCTAACAAATTAGATTCTCATAACAAAGACTAATCATACATTGTATGTCATTATTGTTGTTGGGTAGAAGAAGCCCCGCATAATCGTTATGAGGCACAAAGCCCAAAATTTTGGGTAAAGGATAGGGTAAAGACTCTGCGGGATGTGCAAAGTGCAGTTTGTACTAAGTTGAGTCAAAGGGTAGTCCGCCCAAAAATAATGTAAAGAAAGGTAAATGAGTTGGCCCACCCATGGTTCATGGACCACGGAAAGGTATAAATAGAGCGAGGCTCTATGGGTAGGAAGTAGCTTTTGGGGATGTAATCTTAGATCTGTTATGTAATGGCTTTTGAGGAAGAAAAGTCTTGAAGCACCTGTAAGTTCGAGTCGAGGGGTTGGGTAGTATATAGAGGCTCTACAGCTGTGTGTGCAGACCCCTATAGCTGAGTGCACAGGGCGGATCTGGATGTAGTGGTGAAGAAAGTGAATAAAGATAAGTTGCTTTTTAAATTATGTGTTAAATATGCATTATCACAGATCTGGTTATTGTATGGTTAATATAACTGTTTGAATTTGTGCACATATGCTTATGTTATGAATATATGTGAATTTGCGTCTATTCCAAGTGCGTGAACTGGTTAATTCTGATAAATGTTTGCTTAAAGACCCTTCTAAGTAGATCTGATTCATAATACAACATTAAATAATTAGCCTTAAGAAGTAGTCTAGGTCCAGAGCTGCACAGAAGCAAGGCAGCGCAAGAATACAGAATGGCGTGCAAAACCTCCAGACCACATATAGACATCCCAAGGGCGCAGAAACCTAGTTCGAGCACCCTCCCCTGCTACCTTGGGTGAGACCTCAGTCTGCGCTCTGCGGGTTGTTGTCGAAAGGGCGGATAGCTGCAGGATTTGTTTGGCTAAATAATTCTTCCGAAGCTGGGTCAGGCCCATATAAGCCAACAACTGTGCACAAAAACAAAACTTATATCTCCTCATGCCAACGACAACACTCTCATTCCAAACCTACAAATCGAAACTGTGAAAGGCCTCTTCTTGACTAAAAAAATTCCTCTTTATTAGCATAATTAAATCGAAACCTGTTCTGCTAAAAAAAAGGTCCTTTACCCATATCCAGAGGTAATACTTATGTAGAAAGAGAACTGACCACCAGTCTTCCACGACCTTCCCCCTTCCTATTCTTTTCAATATTCAAATTAAAATATACAAACATAGAACAATCAATGAAACTATTAACACGTTGAGGCCATAGTTGCTGGAGAATTTTATTTCCTGGAGAAAATGAATGGATGTCGATGGAAATAAGAATGACTACATGCCATCTCTTCACACACATATTGATTGAACGTTATTCCCTATTATTTCCTGAAGGCAAATCAAGACAATGCACTCATCATCCAACATCTTGCATGATTTGAGGTGTATCTGGAGGTAATAATAACTTGATGAATATGTGCTATGAGGAGTACCTCTACTTAGCATAGAGCATGCCTCCATTATGCAATGTGGTGGTTCCATATCCCTTTCTTGTGGAGTATGTCTTTGCAACATCGACATCAATGATGCAGAGGTGTCATCTAGAGTCCCCAAAGCAACACAAGAACCCTTATACCAACATTTGTTCTACTTCTTGTCTTCTCAGAATTTTAGGATGTCCTACCCCATTCTATCCTAAAACCACGACACATGGCAACAAAAATGTAGCTGGTAGAGGTATCATGTGGACTAGGAGTATTGTTCATGCGATGATCATTTAAATGTTGCATTACTTTCTCGAATTTCATTACCACCTTCCGATCCCTTTACATCTCGACATGATAGTTATCCCGTTCGCTTGCTCCCCAAATACCATCTTATTATCTACAATTGTAGGTGTATGAAGGCAAGATGTCCAGGACCTCTGTTTTGGCTCAGCTTTAGCATGCAACACATCAAAGATCCTCTCGATAACATTCCACAAAACAATCCCAACTGATATGGAACCCAGTAAAAACATACATCATTTCCCCTGGTTTCTTTTGCATGTATAGAAGGCCAAATTTCTTTGGTGTCATGCCATCTCTCAAAGAATCAAGACTTCAAAATATTATTTCTCAAATACTCCCACCACTACCTCTCTACAACTATGTTTTCATTTTCCAAGTCAACCTAGCATTCAGGCCAGTGATCAACAATGATTTTGTACGCATTCAGCATTTCTTTGATGTGTTCATATGTTTATTTGACAGATTGTGAGGTAGAGTGTTGAGTGGTTGTTTCGGTACATAGAACTTCATCTAACTTGCATAGATCAATCAGATGAAGGCATTTTGTAGGATCCACAAAACAATATACATATGAAACAAATCTCTGAGCCCACACCTCCTTTTACTGGACAATAACTAAAACCATGAATTTGTTGCCACAGATGAGTACATACAAATAAACAGAAGATACAATTGGTAGCACAATGAGAGCCTGTGTCAACCCAATCCCAGGGCCTAGGCAGGGCAAATGTCTTCCACCATGCACTTAACCCACTGTTTATAACCACATAGCCCTGAGAAGACAAAGAAAAAACAATAGCAACCCCACCCTCATGGACACCCAAACCACTAAAAGGGTTGACCAAATATGGGGATAACACCCTCCCACAAGCAAGAACCAAAGATTAATCCTAGTATTGAACAGACAACAGGCGGACCTAAATATACATAGATGGAACCCCCCTCTTGTGATGGAAATCAAAAGAAGCTACATACACATAAACCTTACACCAAACAACAATCTTGACCTCCTAGAGCTATAGATTCCTCGATGGAGTTCTAAAGGCATGAAGACGATACGGCACCCCGAACTCTCAATTCCCAGATCCCAGGGGCAAGCAACAATCCAACTTTGAGCCAAACCAACGTATCACAAACATCCACACTACTGCTCAACCAAGGTCGTGACCCCAGTTAGTTGCCATGGAACCTGACATGTGCACCTCTGTTCTCCTCTCTACCAAAATTCATCGCCCAGATAAACAAATTGAAGAACCATACTTGACTTCCCATGTATTTAATTATGAAGTGTGCTATCGGTCTCGACACTTGCCTTAAATGAATGTGAGATTGGCGCATGATATTGAATTGAATGCACGTGTGGAGGTGGGATGACCCCAATGGGCTCTCATATGACAAGCGTGAACGTGAAATGTCACCCTTATATGAGCTTTCATATGACAAGTGTGGTCGTGGTTGGTTCGATGATGGATGCAGCGAAGGATTTCTAGTTGTTCCAAAATTTCATTTTGATTGTACTAGATGTCATTTATGTATTCCATGAGCTCATTGTGATCTGGTCCCTAATAATTTCCATGTTTATTTGGATATTCCGAATTTGCTCAACAATGAACTCCATGGTCGCAGGAGCCACAACGTGACCTGTAGAGCGAGCTAGAGAGGTAGCGACAGTTGAATTGTACGAGGATGAGCTATGGACTGGCTCGAGATGCCATACACGAAAAAGTCCCCCCCCCCCTGGCCGTCGACAAGGTCAACCCCATTGGTGGGCATGCTAAGAGTGACACAACAGAGCCACTGATTGAAAGGGAAGGGTCAGAGAAGAGACCTCACTGCACCTGTAATAACAAGAACAATAACTGAAACCACGAATCTACTGCCCCATTTGAGTACATACCAGTAAGCAAAAGATACAATTGGTAGCACAGGGAGAGCCTGTGTCAGTCCAATCCCAGGGCCTAGGCAGGGTAGATGTCTTCAATCATCCACTTAACCCACTCTTTATAACCACATAGCCCTAAGAAGACAAAGAAAAAACAATAATAACCCCTATCCATAATGGACACCCAAACCACTAAAAGGGTTGACCAAAGACAGGGATAACACCCTCCCATAGACAAGAACCAAAGATAATTCCTAGCATTGAACAGACAACAAGGCGAGCCCAAATATACATAGACAGAACCTCCCTCTTGTGATGGAAATCAAAAGAAGTTACATACACATAAACCTTACCCCAAACAACAATCTTGACCTCCTGGAGCTCTAGATTCCTTGATGGATTTCTAAAGGCATGAAGACGATACGACACACCAAACTCTCGGTTCCCAGATCCCAGCGGCAAGCCATCAATCCAACTTCGAGCCAAACTAACCTAGCACAAACATTCACACTACTGCTCAACCATGGTCGTGACCTCAGTTATTTGCCATGGAACGTGACATGTGCACCTCTTTTCTCCTCTCTACCAAAATTCATCACCCAAACAACCAAATTCAAGAACCATACTTGACTTCCAATGTATTTAATTATGAAGTGTGCGAGTGGTCTCGAAACTCGCGTGAAATGAATGTGAGGTTGGTGCATGATCTCGAATCCTCTCTACCAAAATTCATCACCCAAACAACCAAATTGAAGAACGTACTCGACTTCCAATGTATTTAATTATGAAGTGTGTGAGCGGTCTGGACACTTGCCTAAAACGAATGTGAGGTTAGCACATGATGTCGAATTTAATGTGTACATGGAGGCGAGATGAGCCCCAATGGGCTCTCATATGACAAGTGTGATCATGGAAGGTCACCCTTATATATATA
>APFE031467530.1:136917-149864 GCA_000404065.3 Pinus taeda
TTACATAAATGAACAATTGGATGATTCAAATGACAAAACCTCCTTTCTAAATATAGGAGTCTAAGGAGTCACAATATAACCCAACTGACCTAATAATAATAATATAAAGCCACAAAAATAATAATAGAGGGATTCTATGGGGCACAATAATAAAAATATGGGGACAATAGGGGCACAACAATATTAATAAGGGATACAACTACAATAGTAATGGGGTAATCACTAGTATTCTAGGGACCTATCATTTACCCCCTAAAGGTATTTACAAAAAACTATTTCTCTTTTTCACAAATTCTTATGGCAAGGGGCTTCCCTTAGTAAGAAATGGATGCTAGTATATTGGGAGAAACTCTATCTTTCAAAATTTTTTGGGGAGTTGGGGTTTTGGGACCCATAAACACTCAACAATATGATGGAATCAATGTTGTGGTGGCGTTGTATTCAAGGAGGGACATAACTATAGAAGAATATATGGGATAGGAAGTATAGTCAAGGGTGAACACAAGAGGAGAAGCTCAGAGTATTAGAATTCTCTTTGGGGTCCCCTCTTTGGAATCTAGCACAAAGAAATTGACACATCAGTTAGGATCACATATTCTATGAGATCCCTGATGGGAAATCATTTCTATTCAGGGAAGAACCATAGCAACAAATGCCTAGATTGGATAACATCATTGACCTACGATCCATCAAATAATTATTTCGGAACCATGACACCTTTTGGGTAGAAGATTATTGGTGAGATTTGAAACCTTAATCCTCTTGGAAAGTTTGGAAAATGAAGAATGATTAACTAGTCGCAAAGGGTGTTAAAAAATGGTTAATTCTCAAAAACACTCTACATTATCGAAGAATCTCCTTAACAATGGATAAGGACAAATTAAGGTGGAGATATATATATATTTGGGCACATTCTCAATTAAGGAATCCTACAACATATTGACCAACCATGTTGGACTTCCACAAGAGCCCCTATGGTAGAAAACATCTATACTTCTAGGTGATTGCTAAAGGTGTCACACTTCCTATGGCTCTTAGGTTTTTGGTTGTTCCTTGCATAGGATCACCCACAACATAAAGGGTACTATGTTCCATCTTGGTGTCCATAGTTTCAAAGCCATGAGGAGGACATGAAGCATTTTTTGAACACATGCAATGAAACAAAAGAGCTCTCGGGTAGGGGTGAAGTACGTTTAGCTATCTAAATTGCTCAAGGCATAGTATTGGGGAAACTATCAAACACTCAAGGGGCACTCTCTTCAAAAAGATGGTTGTAAACAGAGCTTGGGCGTTAGTTTTCAAATTCATTCTCTGAAACCTATGGAAGGAACACAAAAGGATAATATTCAAGGACCAAAGGGCCCCACCTTATTTTGTTTGGAAAACTACAAGAGAAAATGTGAGGGAATCAATTTTTGTTGAAAAGTGGGAAGACAATGACTAGAAAGAAAAGGAGGATAAAGCCTTGATCCTCTCAAAATTTGACCTCCCACGAGTGTTGATGGGGACCTCACAAACCAGTAGGTGAGGAAACCAAGTCGTAGATTGGATGGCGAACTGAAGGAATTAGGAGTCAAACCCGAAATTCACTTCCCAATGGCCTCCTCGTTCGGTTATGTAGGACTCTAACATTATGGAAACCCTTACTGATAAATACAAATCTTCCCTGATGCGGGTGGCAGAGGGTTGATCAGAGGCCCAATACATGGGATTTAATTTGCACACCACGTACCTTCAATGATCTCAAAATGCGCTGGGAATTCTTTTTCTGGTGCTCCATGGGCTAATTCTCTCAAGAATGTCTTGAGTATAATGGGTGTTTGCTTGGTCATGGACCTCATTTGTAAGTTCTAGGCATTGAGGGATAAGAACATAGGGGGAATAATCTAGCTAAGTGTGAAGGAAGGCTTACCGTTCAAGCCATTCCCTTCTCTCAGCCTAAAGATGATTAATGTGTGTTATGTGTGGGTGAAGTATGGTGCAATGTTGGCTATGTTGGTGACGCAGAGAGCCATTTTGGAACCTGGGATGCATTGTTTTGTTGTGACCAAGGATAATTTTATTGTCATTTTGGTGCAAAGTGGCTTACACAGTTGAGTTTTACCTTTGCTTGGGTCTTAGGACAACACCACATGCTTTTAAGAAAGCAATTTTGTTTCGTCCCTCCATTGTTGGTTTTATTGATTGGTATGTTGTGTTTGGGTTTGGCCCTACTACAGGATTTTCTGTGGTTGTGGTGTTCTTCATAACCAGTGGAAAGTGTCCTATAGTGTTCGGTGGGAAGTTTAAGGGGAACTTTTCTTAAAGGCCTTTGTTCAGTGGTTGAACAATCCCCTTGGTGACATTGGTTTCATTATCATTTTCATTTGATTTTGTAATTTGGGTATTAATTTTTATTGTTCTTGGAGTGGTGTGTGGGGTGCCCTAGTGTTGGGCTAGGGTGACCAATTGGAATATTAAAAACACCAGGGTGGTGTGTGCTTTTTCCTATGGTGGATTCCTATTTTCATTGGGTCGAAGTGGAAAAGGGTCGGGGACATGTAGCTTAATTCTCCCTATGGTAGTAGTTGGAAGTGGTTGGAAGGGCTAGAGAACTTGTAGGCATGCAAGAAGGTGGTGGTTTTGTTGGTGGGTTGACCTTGCAATGAGGTGATAATGGTTGGCTACTTCAGAGACATTATACGGTAGATGTTGCAAGGTTATGGAATGTATTGACAGTGGGCCACTTGAGTGGTGTGAGGGCATGCTAACGGCTGGGGGCTTTTAGGCGTGGTGGAGATTCATCTATCTTGGTAGGTAGGGAATGGGAAAGAAACTTTGGCATTGTCCGAGCAAGGCTTTCATCGAAGGGATCATGAATCATCAGTGAGGTCGAGCCCAGAGAGGGGTGGTCTGGGGGTGGTGCATCATGTGGACCACTAGGACGATTAGGAGGAGATGGAGCAACAAAATGCCATCTCCCTTAGGCATGTAGATCTTCCTTCACCTTTTGACTCTCTTCAAGCAAAAATTTCCTAGGTAATAACAATAGTAGAAATATTGGCCAGGGATTACCATGATGACCGCAATGAGATCATTGGATTTATGAATGATCTCCAACATATCTAGTGGCATATAAAATATCGTTTAGTCTCCCTTCATAGATGTTATAAGCAACTACAAAAATGGTTGGACAACTCTTAAAGGAGAATGGCACACATGAAGGCACATGTACATGAAGCATTTTTCCAACCAAGGGTTGATGGCCTTGATGACCTGGATCTAGGAAATATGGGTGCTTAGTGATGAATGCGGGATGTCTTTTTATTCTCAGACAATTTTGGTCTACTTGGGAAATCAATATTTGGTCCTACGAGGTTAGGAAACTAGGTCATAAATTGGCTAGCAAACTGAAGAAATCAGGAGTCAAACCTAGAATTTGCTTCTCAATGGCCTCCTTCTCTAGCTTTGTAGGACTCTGGAATTTTGGGAACCCTTATTGACAAATAAAAATTTTCCCCAATGGGAGTGGTAGAGGGTCAATCAGAGGTCTAGGACTAGGCTTTAATTTTCACACCATGCACTACGATGATCTCGAAATGTGTTGGGAACACTTTTCCTGGAGATTCGTGGTTGAATGTTCTGGAGAATGTCTAGAGTATAATAGGTATCAGCTCTGTCATGGATTTAATTTTTACTTTTTTGGTGTTGTGGGATAGGATTACAGGGGTAATAGTTTATCTAGGTGCGAAGGAAGGCCTACCAATCAAGCCATTCTTCACTCCTAACGTGAAGACTATTAATGTGTGTTATGTGTGGGGGAAGTATGGTGGAACACCGGCTCTGTTGGTGACGCAAAGCACCATTTGGACCCTGGGTTAGATTTTTTGTTGTGACCAGGGATAATTTAGCATTGGCTTAGTGTGAAGTAGTTTATGTAGTTGAGTTTTTCCTCTTCCTGGGTCTCAAGACAACATGTGCTTTCAAGCAAGTAATTTTGTTTACTCCCTCAATTGTTGGTTTTAGTGATTGGTATGTTGTATTTGGGTTTGGCCCTACTATAGAGTTTATTGTGGGTGTGGTGTTCTTCATGGTCTGTTGAAAGTGTCCTACAGTGTTTGTTGGGATGTTTAAGTGGATATTGTCTTGGACGTCTCTATTTAATGGTCGAACATGTCCCTTGGTGATGTTGGTTTCAATACCTTGTTTCTCTAGTTTTGTAATTTGGATTTTTATTTTTAGTGTTCCTAGAGTGGTGTGTGGGGTGACTTGGGATAAAGTTGGGATGACCAATTGGAATATTAAAAAAACCAGGGTGGTGTGTGCTTTTTCCTATGGTGAATTTCTATATTTGGTTGGACAAAGTGGAGAAGGGTTGGTGGCAGGAAGCTAAATTCTCCATGTGGTTGTAGTTGGAAGAAGTTGCAGGGATATAGAACCTATAGCTATGCGATAAGGTAGTGGTTTTATTGATGAGTTGATCTTGTAGCGAGGTGTTGGAGGTTATCCGCTTTTGGGACATTGTGTGATAAACATTATGTGGTTGGGGAATGTATTGATAGTGGGTCACTTGAGTGGTGTGAGGGTGTGTCAATGGCCAGGGGATTTTAAGCGTGGTAGTGGTTCATCTATCATGGAAGCTAGGGCATGCGTTGGAAACTATGGTGTGGGCCTTGTAAGGTTTTCATCGAGGGGATCATCCATCATCAAACGGGTCGGGCCTAGAGAGGAGTAGGTCCTCATGGGCAGGGGCTAGTGCATCATGTGGACTAGCAGGATGATGGAGAGAAGCTAGAGAAACATAATCCCATCTCCCCTTAACATGTAGTCTACTTCCACCATTTGAATCACTTGAAGCATGAATTTGTCTAGGAGAACAATTGGCCATGGATCGTCATGATGACCATAATGAGATCATTGGATTTGTAAATGATCTCCAACATAACTAGTGTCATATGATAGATTGGTTAGTCTCCCTTCATAGAGGTAAAAAATCACCCCAAGTGTGGTTGGACAAGTTTGAAGGGAGAGTGGCACACATGGAGGCACATGTACATGAAGCATTTTTCTAGCCAAGGAACGATGGCCCTAATGACACAAATCTGGGAAATAAGGGTGCTTAATGATGACTGCAATTTTTTATTTATTTTGGAATAGTGTTGGTCTACTTGGGAAATCAATATTTATTCCTAGGAGGTTAGGAAACCAGGCTGCAGATTGGCTGGTGAACTGAAGGAATTAGGAGTGAAATCTAGAATTTGCTTTCCAGTAGTCCCCTCCTCTGTCTATCTAGGACTCTAGAATTCTAGAAACCCTTATTGATAAAGAAAAAATTTCCTTGATTGGGGTGGTAGAGAATTAATGCGAGGCCGAGGAAACAATTTTTAATTTCCATATCATCCACCATCAATGATCTCAAAATGTGTTCGGAAGGTTTTGTCTTGTTGGAAATATGCTAACTATTTGAGGGGGGGTAGAATCAGTAGTGACTGTGTTTATTAACTTTTAAATATTTTTCAATTACTGAAACACAAAATTCATTAAACCATTATTAGATTAAATCATATATCAAGACACATGAGAACCATAAGAAATAACCAAAGAATCATGCACAAGAGGACACAATATTTGTCTGGTGGAAAACCCCCTCTAAGTTCAAAACCACCCTTACTGTTGTTGCGCTGCTCAAATAATTATATTAATCATCAAGAAATTAAGTTACTTAGAATATACAACTCTACAGACACCCATCTCATCAACAAGCCTTGTCCAACGCCCGTTGGACTTATGAAGAAAATTGTTCTTTATACTGAATTTGTTGGAGCCCCCACTCCACTCTTCTATTTGACCCTCGTTTCACAATATTTCAGACTGGAGTCAATCTGAACCGCTCAAATAGAACAATATAACAACATCTAGAGATATAGGCTCAATACAATATAACAATCTCACTTAAATAAATATGCACAACCCTCTCAATCACTGCAAAAATCTCATCAATAATACATGTTGCATACATAAAAGATAATTTGATGAAAACATGATGATCAAGCATAAACGAAATGATCTACAATCATTCCTACTCCATTGCCATAGTACTACATAATATCCTTGCTTAATCATAATTTCGTTGCCATCTTCTACGACTGTGAACTGATGAATAATTTCTGTAGAATTCCCTGGAGAATTTGCACACACCAATCTTCTCTAACCCACAATCTTCAAGATCACACAACCATCACATTTTATTCTTAAGTGAACCAACCAAATAGACTCATGATCTCCATCTATTTGTAATCTTCTATAATGTTTAAATATAAAATTACAATTATGTAGTGGACCTTTGGTCATATGCTAGTGGTTCAGTTCATTGATTTTTGACTCAATAGAGACCCTAAATTCACTTACCAATGAATATTCTGTTTTAACCATATTCTATTAGTTCAATATCCTTTTTCTGAAATTTTCATGATGAGTCCTGAATAAGACAAGATGGAAAAACAAATAAACACCCAATGTGAGTGAGGAATCCAAAGTAAATTTTGTGTTTTCTTTCGGTCGCACGCACAAGCTTGTGAGGATTATATTTTAGTCACTCCCATAACACTCCCAAACTTCTTCCATATCTTGATCATCATCAGTAAGTCCTTGGGAAGCCACTATAGCCTCAAAAACACATTAGAAAACCACTGCCACATCACTAACATTATCACAAGCCAAACTAGGTTGACTTGAATGCACCTGAGTCATCAAATTGCTTCAAAACTTCTCCAACATTTGCATAAGCTTCAAATAATCAATGATAGGTCCTACATCTCATCATACAGGCTAAAAACCATCCATACACACACCAAGTACCATAAGCATAGCTTGACAATATCCAATCACTGTCAATTAGGTTTAACAGCTAAAAAGCCTACCAAGGCATCCATACACAACCCAAATAGCTTTAATAACATCTGCAACCACTGGGCTAAGGTCTATAACCAATGCCCAAGTCAAGTGCCATCACACTAGCCTATGCAACCAATCATCAAGCCCAATACTTGTAGCAACCAACCATGTGCATAAATAGGACTCTGCATCACATGCTACTATGTTGACATCAATTCCAACCAACAATACACCAATGATACTAGGCTGACATCAATTCCCACCAAAAAATGAGCCACAATGCCAATAATATCCCCCTTTGGCATTGATGGAAACCCCCGCTGAACCATCCAACTATCCTCTGAAAAACTCCTCACTCACTTCCCTTTTGACATTGATAGTAAATGGTTGAGCTCATCCAAGTAACCATAGATGAATAGACACTACTCCCCTTGGACACTAGCAAGGCTATACCAGAGAACAACACTCCTCATTATAGCATGACAACAAACAATAATAGTAACAGCTCTATCTCTCTCCTAAAGCAGCATAAACAAACTCAACAGCAGCATGAGCATCAACAATAAAATACCATGACTAGTAGCACTCTCTCCATCAATAGCATAGAATAACCATTAGCAACCCGAATATAATATTAGAAACAACACATCATATCAAGAAATAACAAAAACATCACTTAACTCAACAACACCAACTACATCAACCTCACTCTCATCCAAACCAACAGCAACATAGTGTAGCAACAACAATAACTAACCATATCTAATCAACAACATAACACTGGAACATGTTCCCCTAAACATCATCATCATCCTATAACCCATGTCTTGTAGCTGAAAGCTACACTTTGAGGATAAAGGGACTGAGTACGCAATATTACTGATATATAATACATGACTAAAACAAAACCCATTAGCCCAAATGAATGGTTGGTTCATCCCTCATCAATAGATACTAGATACCAAAACTCTTTCTCCAACATGACCATGACCAATGATGTGCAATAAAATGTAGTACATGGTTGTATAATGAGATACAAGGCTATGCAATGACTATGATATGATATACAATAGCCTAAATATGGCTACAACAACTCATAACAACACAAACTTGTCATGACTTATAACCTTCCTATCACCAACTCATGACAACATGAACTCAATGACTTTAACACAATATTACATGGTTTCATAAGAAAGATACATGATTGAAACTGATGAATACTCAAAATTTTCAATACATGACCAAAAGCATGCCTTTCTCCAAGACATACTTAAATGAGCTCCTTAACCAACACTACAAACATTTACGCCAATCAACAAGATGATGAATGATAAAAATTATATAAATATTATCATGTATACAACCATCCATGTAAACAAGATAAATCCATCTATATCAAGGCATCATCTTCTTGTAGCGAATGAAGTGATAACACCAATAACATATCAACATGAAATATGTGATGGTGAGTAGTAATAGCATATAACCATGAAATCAATTGGGCAGCATAAAAAACTTCTATCTATAGCAACAACATAATTATATCTCAAGAACTTGCAACACCAACATATGACCATTTTCTCACATCATCCATAATGTACCAACCAACACATCTATATGATAGTAGCAATAAACATGTCAAAAATATGTGCACCATTTACAACAGGAGGCAACCCACCAATAAAGATAGCAGAAATTAAGTCAACACATCTCACGTCATAAGATAAGCCTCAAATTATTATGGTAGTGAACAATGGGCTTCCGAGCAAGTTATTTTGTTCAGTCCCTCCACTATTGGTTTTAGTGATTAGTATGTTGTGCTTGTTTTTGCCATATTTTAGGATCTGTTGTGGGTGTGGTGTTCTTCATGGCCTATGGAAAGTGTCCTACAATGTTCAGTGGGAAGTTTAAGGGGAGGTTTTCTTGGACGCCTGTATTCAATGTTTAAATGAGTCCCTTGGTGACATTGGTCTCAGTATATTGTTTCTTTGTTTCTATAATTTGGTGTTTGATCTTTAGTGTTCCTAAAGTGTTGTGTGGGGTGCCTTAGGGTCAGGCCAGGTTGGCTAATAGGAGTATTAAAGACACCAGGGTGGTATGCGCTTTGTCCTGTGGTGGATTTTTGTCTTTAGTGGTTCAAATTGGTGAAGGGTTGGTGATAGGTAGCTTAATTCTCCTTGTGGTTGTAGTTGAAAGCAGTTTCCAAGCCTATAGAACGTATAGGTATGTGGGAGGGTGGTGGTTTTATTAGTGGGTTGAACTTGCAGTGAGGTTCTAGTGGTTGGTCACTTTTGGGACATTGTCTAATAGGCATTATGGAACTGGAAAATCTATTGACAATGGGTCACTTGTATGGTGTGAGGGGTCTACGAGTGGCTAGGGGATTTTAAGCGTGGAGGTGATTCATCTGTCTTAGCAGTTAGGGAATGAGCCAAAAACTGTGGTGTGGGTTGAGCAAGGTTTTCATCGAGGCGGTCATGCATCATTAGTGAGGTTGGGCCTAGAGATGGGTGAGTCCCCATAGATAGGGGGTGTTGCATCAAGTGGACTTGTAGGACGATGGGGAGGAGCTAGAGAAACAAAATTCCATCTCCTTGAGGCTTGTATACCTATCTACACCTTTTGACTTACTTGAAGCAAAAATTTGTCTAGTGACAACAACAATAGAACAATTGGCCAGGGATCATCATGATGACTGCAATGAGATCAATGAATTTATGAATTACCTCCAACATAACCATTGGAATATTATAGGTCAGTTAGTCTCCCTTCATAGAGGGTAGACGAGTCTCTAGGAATGGTTGAACAACTTTGAGGGAGAATGACACACATGGAGGCACATGTACATGAATAATTTTGACTAAGGGATAATGGCCTTGATTACCCGACTCCAGGAAATATGGAAACTTAATGATGACAGTGGGATTTGTTTTAATTCTGGGACAGTTTTGTTCTAGTTGGGAAATCAATATCTGGTCCTAGGAGGTTAGGAAACTAGGTCATAGATTAGCTGGAAAACTGAAGGAATCTAGACTGAAACCCATAATTCTCTTCCCAATAGCCTCCTCCTTTGGCTATGCAGGACTCTGAAATTTTAGAAACCCTTATTGATAAAGGAAAATCTTCCCTGATGGGGGTGGTGGAGGATCAATTGAAGGCCTAAGACATGGGATTTAATTTGCACACCACGCACCATGAATGATTTTAAAACCTATTGGGAATGCTTTGTTCGTTGCTCCATGGACGAATGTTTTGGAGAATGTCTTAAGTATAACATGTCTTGGCTTGTTTGTGGAACTCAATTGTAGGCTTTAGGCATTGAGGGATAGGATTTTCAAGGAAATAGTCTATCCAAGTGCAAAGGAAGTCTTACCATTCAAGTCATTCATCGCTCTTGGCCTAAAGACGATTGATGTGTGTTATGCTTGGGGGCAGTATGGTGCAACTCCGATTCCATTGGTGACACGAAGTGTCATTAGGGACCCCAACATGCATTTCATTCTTATGACCAGGGATAATTTAGCACCAGTTTGGTGCAAAGTGGATTACACAGGTTAGTTTTTCCTTTGCCTGGGTCTCTACATGAATATTTTTTCCAACCAAGGGGTGATGGCTTTGATGAACCAAATATGGGAAATATGGGTGCTTAATGATCACTAAGGAATGTGTTTTAATTTAGGGAAAATTTTGGTTAACTTGGGAAATTAGTCTTTGGTCCTAGGAGGTCAGGAAATTAAGTCACAAATTGGCTGGTGACTGAAGGAATTAGGAGTCAAACTAATAATTCGCTTCTCAATGGCCTCCTCCTCTAGCTATGTAGGACTTTGGAATTCCATAAACCCTTATTGATAAAGAAAAATATTCCCTGATGGGGGTGGTAGAGAGTTGGTCAAAGGCCTAGGACATGGGCTTTAATTTGCACACCATGTGCCATAAATGATCTCAAAACGTGTTTGGAGTGCTTTATACAGTGCTTCATGGGTGAATGTTTTAGAGAATGTCTTGACTATAATAGGTGTTGGCTTGGTCATGGAGCTTATTTTCTAGTTTTGGGCATTAACAAATATGATTACAGGCAGAATAGTCTACCCAGGTGCGACGGAAGGATTACTAGTCAAGCCATTCCCTCATCTTGGTCTAAAGATGATTAATGTGTGTTATGTGTGGGGGAAGAATGGTGCAGAACCGAATTTGTTGGTGATGCAAGTCACTATTTGGGACCTTGGGACGCATTGTGTTGCTACGACTAGGGATAATTTAGTGTCAGTTTGGTTCAAAGTGCTTACACAATTGAGTTTTTCCTCCACTTGGGTCTCAGTACAACATCACATGCTTTTGAGCAGTTTATTTTATCATGTCCCTCCATTGTCGGTTTTAGTGATTACTATGTTGTGTTTGGGCTTATTCATTTTTTAGGCTCTATTGTGGGTGTGATGTTCTTCACAGCTCATGGCAAGTGTGATATAGTGTTTGGTGGGTAGTTTAATAGGATCTTGTCTTGGAGGACTTTGTTAAGTGTTTGAATAAGTCCCTTGGTGACATTTTTCTTAGTTTATTATTTCTCTCTTTTTGTATTTTGGATTTTGATTTCTATTGTTTATGGGGTGGTGTGTGGGGTGCCCTAAGGTCAGGCCAGGGTGACCAATTGGAATATTAAAAACACTAGTGTGCTCTGTCTTATCCTGTGGTGGATTCCTGTCTTTGTCGGGTCCATGTGGCAAAGAGATGGAGACAAACGGCTTAATTCCTCCTGTGGTTGTAGTTGGAATTGGTCAATAATGCTAGGGAACTTGTAGGCATGGAGGGTGGTGGTTTTGTTGGTGGGTTGAACTTGTAGTGAGGTGTTGGTAGTAGGTCACTTATGGGACATTTTTTCAGTAGACATTGTGGTCCTAGGGAATGTATTAACACTGGGTCTCTTGAGTGGTGTGAGGGCGTGCCAGTGGCTAGGGTCTTTTAGGCATGGTAGCGGTTCATATTTCCTAGTAGGTAGGGCATGGGCCAGAAACTATAGTGTGGGTTGAGCAAGGTTTTCATTAAGGGGATCTTGCATCATTGATGAGACCAAGCCCAAAGAGGGGCATGTCCCTGTGGCCAGGGGGTTGTCCATCATGTGGACCAATAGGATGATGTGGAGGAGTTCGATTAGTAGAACCTCATCCCCTCGAGGCTTGTATATATGTCTCCACCTTTTGAATTTCTTGATGCATAAATTTGTCTAGTGACAACAGCAGTAGAACAACTTGCTAGGGATCGTCACAATGACAATAATGGGATCATTAGATTTATGAATGATCTCCAACATAACGAGTGGCATATGGTAAAGCAGTTAGTCTCCCTTCAAAGATGTTGGAAGAGACTCCAAGAGCATTTGGACAACTTTGAGGCACATGTACATGAATTAATTTTCGAACCAAGGGGTGATGGCCCTGATGACCTGACTCCAAGAAATATGGGCACTTAATAATGACTGTGGGATGTGTTTTGATTTTGGGAAATTTTTGGTTTACTTTGGGTAGTCAGTCTTTGGTCGTCTAGTTTTCTCTTGTTAATGTCCGTATCTTTTTGTCTTTACCAATTGGTCAACAAATCTTGAAGGAGTGAGGTCAATGGTCTTTTAAGTTATGCTCCTCATGATGTAAATTTTCCTTGAATTAATTGAAATTATTGACTTACAAAAAATAAAAGATGATATTTAGGATAAATAATAAGAATTTTTATGGTATAGGATTAATTGAAGTTGTTATAATAATACTAATTTAATTTTAAAGTTATGACCATGCTAGACACTAAATTTGTGTATGATACATCTTTGTTTATGGGAAAAGAGACCCTTTTTTTCATATTAATTTGGTTTCTAAAATATATAGATGTGTGCACTCTAGCACCCTCAATATGTTACTTGCAATAAATTAAAAAAGGAAAAAAATTATAGAATTCCTCCAAACCATCCAAACTAAATCCAGTTCACAATTTTCATATATATTATATATTAGTATATATATATATTATATATAATATATAGAGGCACGACAGTCTCATGATATGTGAGAAATAGTCTCTTTCACTAG
>APFE031467539.1:0-10573 GCA_000404065.3 Pinus taeda
AAAGTTGAATGTGGACCACTTACACATTTGTAACATTCAAATGTCATCAATTTATCATCAATTTATCACCATTTATAGTTGGGTAGTTTGTAAATGTAGAATTGTGACCCAAATGATGTATTTGTCACATTCCAAAGTGTGTAATTACAACTAATGAACCATGACAAATACCATTAGTGTGTGAACACATTAACCACTATTTATTTAGAACAAATTTCCATTAGGCCTAGAGATCAATGTAACTTTTAAAGCACCCCTAAGCAATAAGAAATTCCATATCATGTCAACATCAAATTTTTAATAATTACGTACATCGTCTAAATTGTGTGTAGAGTGCACCAATAATGGCACTATTGGGCTTCGATCACTATCGTGTTAATGTGTGTTAATAGGTGACATTTCAAACTAGAAATTGATCATATATCTATAAAAGGAAATCAAGTAAAGCATCAAGATAATCTAGAAAATAATGAATTGTTATCCTTATGAACCAAGTCATTTCAAGTTCCCATGCATTGATTTGTGTAAGGGTGTGGTTAAAATGTCAATTGTATTAAAAAATTGTAAGAAATAAATGCATGAGGAACAAAATTTTACCATGATGCAAATTTGTAAACCCTTTTCACAATTATTAAAGATATCAAATATCAAGGTGTTTCATGTATTCATGTACTCATGTGAAGCTTAAGAGTGTTTACTACGTCATAGATATGTTACCTAGATATGTCAAATCCAACATGAACAAGTATAAATATGATAATATGTCCTTACAAGTAAAGAGTTGATCATTTTTAATTTTGTCACTTACTCTCTAGTCATATATTGTAGTCCTAGACTAAATTAGTAATTTAAGTTAGTCGTTTTTAGGTGAGTCACTTACTTTTAGTCATATATTTGATCTGTAGACAAAATTAGTCATTTAAGTTAGTCACTTTTAGTTCAGTCACTCAAAATTGTACAAATCTAGTAGTAATTCAATCGAAATAAATATGGTGACTAAATTTTTTAGTCACGTAGTCACTAATTTCTCATTTTGTACTAGTGAAGAGAAATAGATGTCGAGAAATCATCCAAGGAGGAAGGTGAGGCCAAGTCATCAACGAGCATCACTGAATTCATAAAAGAAGCAATTTTTTTTATTAGGTAGGTTCCTTTTTGTAGGGGATCGAAGATAAGTTTGGAGAGAGAAAGAAGTTCATATTTATAGATGCGGACAAAATTTTGAAGGGTTAAAACAAATTCAAGTTTTAACAAAAAAGTGTGAACCTAATCCTTTGGTTTCAAAGGTTTATTTAAAAATGGGCTTCATAAAGGGTTTAATAAAAGTTGACTTATATAAAAAAAGGTTTATATAATTGGGATTCATAAAGTTTATAAAAGGGGATGATTTTTTATTTATTTTTATATATTAAAGAAGAAAAATGGTTTGGAAAAAAAGGTTTTTATATAAATTTTTTTGGGTTATAGATATAATAATATATATAGATAAGGTTAAAGAGAAGAAGACATGGCTTCAACAAGCTTTTAGCCATAATTTCCAGTGTTGTTAGGGAATAATTATGATATGTGGGATATAAAAATGGAGACGATGTTACTTGATCAAGACATTTGGGATTACATCAACACTAGATATGTTGAAATTGTAGATGACCAATAAAAATGCTTATACGGACCAATTGAGACTAAATAGAAGTAAGAATGCATACAAATTACAACTTATTCAACAAGCAATGGATGAAGTGGTATTCCAGAAAATTATGACCACCACTTCGTCAAAGAAAACATGGGATATTTTGGCGATGAGCTATCAAGGTATGGCCAAAGTGAATATTTTTAAGTTGTAGAATACTAAGAGATAATTTGAAATTTCACAAGTGAAAGAAACATAGAATATTTATTCTTTCATGAATCCAGTTCTCGCCATTGTGAATTAGCTAAAAATTTATTGTGATTAAATTAAAGATCAAATAATAGTTAGAAATGTCCTCATATATTTGTCTACTAAATTTGATGTTGTACTAGTAGCTATTGAACAAGCCAAATATTTGGTGTCATTGTCAGTTGATGAATTGATGTGATCAATTCTATCACATATGGTGATGCTAGAAAAAAAAATAATCTCATAGAAACTACTTTTAAAAGACAAGTTTCCATCTCAAAGGACAGAGGTTAAGGCAGACATAGATCAATAGGAAGAAGTCGAGGCAGAAGAAATGGTAGTCAGAGAGATGGAGAATAAGAGAAATAACAATAAAGTGGAAGCAATAGGAAAAGGTTCAACAACAATCAAAGAGTTGATAAATCAAAGGTAATATGTTATTATTGCAATAAATTTGTTCACTATGCACGTGATTGTAGAAAGAGGATAGTTGATCAAGGAAAGAAGAGACAAAACCTAACAACAAAAAATAGTGACTCCATGTTCCTAACTATTCATACAATGCATGAATCTTCTAATAATGTTTGGTTATTAGAAAATTGTTGTAGTAGCCACATGACTGACAAGAAGAACCTAGTTGCAAATAGAAAAGGAGTGGTCAACATATTAACCAATCAAGGGAATCCAAAGATAATTTCAGAGGTATACTATGTCCCTCGTCTAAAACACAATTTTATAAATGTTGGTCAATTAATGTAGGAATGATGCAAAGTTAATTTTGAGGGACAAGATTGTATTATAGATGAAAAGAATCTAAGAAAGAAATTGATAACAATGATGTAGATGATGGGGAACATATTTTTCCCTCTAATAATTAATTACAAAAATCAAGTCAATTCTTTTAAGGTTGCATGTGTTGATGATTATTGGTTATGACACTTTTAGATTGGACATTTGCATTTTTATGGTTTCAGATTGTTGTAGTAGAAAGGGATGGTTAGAGGATTATCTCCCATGCAAGAAACTTCTAGTACCCATGAGTGTTGTGTGTTATGAAAGACAAACCATGAAATTTTTCGAAAGGAGTTTCATACAAGAAAATTAACCACTAAAGCTAGTTCATACAAACCTATTTGGATCCATGTAGATACAATCGATTTGTGGAAGTTTTTACTTCTAGATATTTATTATTGATTTCAACAGAAATATTTCGATTTGTTTTTTGAGGAACCTATCTTAGACTTTTGAAAAGTTCAAAGAATTCAGAGCCCTAATAGAGAACCATAGTGATCGTCAGATCAAAGTATTGAGATCAGATCACGATGGAGAATATAATTTGAAGGAGTTTCATTCTTATTGCAAACAACATGGAATTAGAATACATTTTACAACTAGATATACAATACAACCTAAGGGTGTAGTAGAGAGAGAACAAATTGATTATTAACATGGAAATGGGCATGATGAAAGGAATACACTTGTGAAATTAGTACCAAATGGAAGCAATTGCATGCACTATTTATGTGATAAACAAATCTCTTACAAAGAGTGTGATGAATAAATATACATAAGAAGCATGGTCAGGTATGCCTTGTACTGTATCTCATTTTAGAGTGTTTGGATGCATATCATATGTGCATGTACCTAAAGAGTTAAGATGAAAGTTAATTGATAAAAGTTAAAAGTGTAGATTTACTAGGCATAGTGAGCATTCAAAAGCGTATAAATTATATAATCCTATCACCGAAAAGACTATAACCAAAAGAGGTGTGGTGTTCAAAGAATGAGAGTCATCGAATGGGAGTGTAGACAAAGTTATTGATGCACTAGTACCAATCATAGAAGAAGAAGACATAGCATAAAATGAACAAAAAGGATCACAATAAATGGTACGAATTAGAGACATGCCAAAAAATACTTCACAATATCATGCATCATCAAGGAGATCAACAAATTGAAATAATCCATGTTATAAGTCAAGTAATGATCAAGTAATGGTTAGAGAAAAATGAGAAGTTTACAGTATATTTATGATGATTTAGATGTCATTTTGAATCATAAATAACCTTGATCATTTGAAGAAGCTATCAAAGACGATAATATGGTGCAATCTATGGATGAAGAAATAGAATCTATAGAGAAAAATGATTATTGGGATTTGGTTGAGTTACCTAAAGATAAAAATATCATTGGTGTGAAATGGGCCTACAAGGTGAAGTTGAATGAAGAATGGGAGATTGATATATTTAAGACAAGGCTTGTAGAAAAAGGGTTCTTGAAACAACTAGGGATAGAATTTGGAGAAACTTTTACTCCAGTAGCCAGGTTGGGTATTGTCCGAGTAGTCTTAGAAATAACATCTTAGGAGAAGTGGAAATTGTATGAGATGGATGTGAAATCATCCTTCTTGAAGCACATTATGGAAGGGGAAATATTTGTACAACAACCTCCAAGTTATGGAGTTGAAGGCCATGAAGAAAATTTTTACAGATTGAAGAAAGTTATTTATGGACTCAAGGAAGCTCCAAGAGCTTGATATAGTAGAATTCATAGTTATATGATCAATAATGGATTTAAGAGAAGAATTATTGAAGAAACCTTTTACACAAAGGTAAATGAGCATAGTCAAATTTTGATTTTTGCTTTGTATGTAGATTTTATGATATATAGTGGTGATCTTGAACTAGATAAATTTAAAGTAGAAATGAAGAAATAAGTTGAAATGACATATCTTGGTTTTATGGAATATTTTATTGGAATATAAGTTGAGAAATTAGGAAAGGGGATTTTTATTTGTAAAATTAAATATGTTAAAGAATTGCTAAAAAGATATAAAATGGAAAGTTGTAAACCTAAACAAATACTAGTAGTGATAGGTTGAAAGTTAAGTAAGCAAGATGAAGGTCCACACGTAAATCTGAATATGTTCAAAAGATTGGTTGATAGCCTTATGTATCTGACAACTAGAAGGTGAGATATTATACAAGGAGTGAGTTTTATTCCTAGATTTATGGAATCACCCAAAGACTCACATTGGAAACCTGACAAAAGGATTTTGAGATACATAACAAGAGCTATAGTTTGTCGCATATTGAATGTAAGGATAGAAGAGAAGGATTTGATTGGATATACTGACAGTGAAGTTGTGGGAATCTTGGATGATAGAAAAAGCACTTCGATTTATGTGTTTCATCTTGTTTTAGGTGTGCTATCATGGGCATCTAAGAAGCAAGTTATTGTGACACTTTCATAAGTGGAAGTAGAATATGTAGCAATGACATTAGCAACATGTCAAATAGTATGGCTACATAGAGTTTTGTATGGAATTCAATAGAAATAAGAAGGATCAACAATAATATATTGCGACAACACCTTAGCCATTGCATTATTGTAACATAATGTGTTCCATCAAAAGAGAAAACAAATAGATGCAAGATATCATTTTATAAGAGTACTTGTGAGTAATGGAGAAGTTTACTTAGAGCCTTATAAATAAAGTGATCAATTTTATGATATATCAAATTATCCATTAGCAAGAGTTTCATATAGGAAACTTAGGAGTTGTAAGTCTAGTTAAGACTTAGACTACTAGGCATGTTAAGTTATGATGAGTCATGTCTTAGTTAGTGATCCTAATTTAGGGGGAGTGTTAAAAATAGCGAATTACTATCACATGCAGTGAAATATAGAGAAAGAGTTTAATTTAATTTGACTTAATTTCAGTTAGTTTGATTTTAGTTTAGATTTATAAAGGTCATGTTAGTGTGAGTTTGCATGATCAAATTAGTCTGAGCGAGCTTCAGTTAAAATGCAAGTTAGAAAAGACAAATAAATGACATTGGTATCAATGGTAATCAATCAATTTTTTTTTTAGTTTGATAGAGAAGATAAGCAAATCGCATGTTTTGGTGTGCCAATTTTGTGTTTTTCCTCCTCTATCTTTCCATTAGAATCTGACAATTTTTTTTAGTAGATTCAATAATGAGAGTTTTTGAATCATTTTTTGTCATGCAAATGCATTCAAACCATCAATAAACCCATAGAACCAAATTTGAAGGTTAATAGTTGAACTCGATTTCAAAAAATTCTCACCACATTTATCATTGTGCCTAGAATTTGCATTTTTTCAACGAAAAAACAATTTCTCTTTATACCAATCCTTTTTGTAGTATTTGGGGTAACCACCATGCATTGAATAGTGTTTATAATGAAAACCATTGACAAGTTGAGAAGTGGACCAAATATTAAGATTATTGAATCTAAAATATTATAAAACAATAATCTTATCATTTATTATTTATGTGAAGAAAATCAATATCGATAACATATTCAACCTTTAGAATTATATGAATCGTTGTGTCATACTTTCTATTCTCTCGGTGTGTAAGAAACAAATAAAATAATTGTCATCATGGATTAGCTTAGTTGTTTCATCACGAGTTAATTGAAAAAGTCCTAGACTCAATATGTTATGAAGCATAGTACTAAAGATACAGTACGATGTGAAAAATAATCTAGTTGAGTTATGACTTCATGCTGTAATTCTTCCTTTTGTGGTTAGCACCCAGTTGTGTATTAATTAGCACAACCACATTGATTAATGTGGTTGATATACTCCTATAAACATATATGAAGCACATGTACAACCATATTGATAAATGTCATCAGCATACATTGATATACACTTATCAATCACATGTGTCTATTAAATATTTACTATTTCTACTTATTAATATTATAAAAAAATAAAAGCAATATATTATTATATATCTTAAAACTATATATAATTACCATAAGGTTATTATAATAATATATATAAATATTATTACAATTATATTTCAAACTATAAATACAATTAACATAATATATATAAGCATATGTTCTACTAATAATACTACTTATCTTACTAAACATAATAATAATAATAATAATAATAAATCTCCTATTAATAACCCCAATATTAAACCCTAATTATAAACTCTATTATTCTTGAGTTACATTAAAAGAGGACAACTATGGGTGCCTTTGGAATTTTGTTAGATATGGTAAACATATGGTTGACCAAGCTTGATCATGGTCAACTTTTTAAACATGGACTATAAATATTAACTTTGTTTGATTATGTTTGATTATTAATATTAATGAACAATATTATTAGGATATTTTGTTGCACCGAAGTTGATGAGTGTTGAGTGCAGGAAATAATCAAACATTGCTAGGCATATTGAACCACATTAGTAAATGTGGTTAACTAATATTTTGTCGTTGCATTGCAATGTTGGATAAATTGCAATGTAATATAACATTGTGACAACGCTTATCATAATGCAAGAATATTTTTCACATTTAAATGTTCAATAAATTGATTACAACAATGTTTGTCACAATGCAACAATGGTTGTCACATTTTCATGTTTGTCACATGGATTGACTTAGTTCAACATGGGTGAACATGGTTTAAAGTCTAAATTAACCATAATTGACCATAGTTGTTAATGATAGATTATGGTTGTATATATTGATAATGGAAGACTATGGTTGACCATGTTTTACCATGTCTACCAATGTTGACCTTGTAAATAGTAGTTGGCCATGTTGAGCATGGGTTGACCTCAGTATTAAACATTGATTATGGTGACTATGCTTGACCAAATATGACCATGATTGACCTAGGTTTCACATGGTTGAACATGACTTACCATGGTTGACAAAGCTCAACCATGCTAAATAGAGTTAACTATGGTTTCCAATGGTTGAGCATGGTGACCATAGTTAACTATAATCAATCGCAATAAACCATGGTGATCATAGTTGATGATGGTTGACCGTGGTTAGACTATGGTTGACAATGTGTGACTATTGTTAAACATTGCTAACTATTTTTTCACTTTTCTTAATGATTGTTTGACTGTGGTTTTCAATGTTCACCCTTAATAGGTTGACTATGTTTGACTATGTCATCATGTTAACTATTTCTAAATATGTTGAACATGTTTTACCATGGTCAACTACATTAACATTTACTATCAACATTTGACTATGTTTATCTAATGTGGTTGACTATGTTTAACTATTAATATTGATCAATAATAATATGTTTGACGAAAGTTGAAGACTATCAACTATCAAGCATAGTCAAACATGGTTTGGTTATGGTTGAAGATAGTTTGATAATGATTGACTATGATTGAAGATAGTTTGACTATGATTGACCATCATTTGACCATGGTTTGACTATGTTCAACCACACTTGAGTATGATTCACCATAGCTAACCATCATTTGAATATGCATTTACTATGATTGACCACATTTTGAATATGGTTTAATTATGGCTGACCATGATTTAGTGTCAAAATGTGAAATTGCGAAACACTTTTTGGTATGTGTAGAGAATTTTGGCTATGTTCAGAAAATACTTGGCTAAGAAAAAAAGTCAATTTTCTCAGTCGAGAGTTTGACAATTTCTCTGCTAAGAGTTTCAAACTTTTTAATTTGAGAGTTTAATCGAGTCAATCCCATGTTTTCAAAATCTTATCCAAGAGTTAGAAAATATTTTGGCAGAGAGTTTTGGGAAAGAAAATCATTGAACACAAAATTTCGATCGAAACTTTAGATTCAAAATAAATCTCTCGATTGAGAGTCATACAATTCTAATATATTCTCTCCGATGAAAGTTTAGTTGAAAACCAATTCTTGAGAAGAAAATCTGGTTCGAGAGTTTAGATTATATTTAAAACTCTTGGCTCAAAATTTGAAAGGTATAAAATCAAAAAAGTACAGCGTTAAAATCCATTTGTGCCCTTGTTTGCAAAAGCCTCACCACCAATTTTTGGTGCAACAAGGGTTATTATTGCATCTGTTGTGCTCTATATTACCATTGTTGGATGGGATTGAGAGCTGCATCTTCTACGTTGATGGTGGAATTCCAGTTTTTGGTGTAACTACTCACTTCCTGAGAGCCCATTACAATTGCCATTTAATAAATCCAAGTTTTTCTTTGTACTCAGAATTTATATGTCATGTCTCTTTTATTTCCATCCATATAAAATTATGTTATGTAATATAGAAAGGAATCTCCTACAATTTAACTTTGAATTTTAACATCACATTCATACCTATGGGAATTAATTTCCTTAAAACAACATCAATGCCATCTAGCTAGATAGATCTAGAAGCAAGGCTCAAATGCAGAGCATCCATAACTGTGAGATTTCTAAATGTACATGGTACACAAGCCAAAGATAGGTAAAGTCAAGTACGAGACTAGGGATTCCCACCCAATGGACACATTCTCCCATGAAATGCATAACATGCCTAAATATGGTTTGATTTTCCCTTCAATCAAAGGACCATCCCTTCCTTATACCTATTGATAGAACTGAGTGAATTTGTACCTTGTTTGTATATCCATTTGCAATTAGGTTCTTTTTTTTTCTTTTGTATTATGTTATTTCATTAAGGTCAAAAGTGAGTGATTCTTCTTATAAACCAAACTACAAACGAGGCCAATCCAATAGCCATTTGTATTGGTTATATTACTCATATCAATGGGATTCAATAATAACATGAACATGATAACATTTGTAGGCTTCTTTTGTAGGCAATAAATGAACCTTAAAGGTAAGATATATCTCGTAGGAAGAAGAAAGAAAGTTGGATGTATGGTTAGGAAATGCATAAAATGTCTATTTATGGTTGTATTTTTCTCTTTAGTCAATGGACCAACCATGCCTTATACCTATCGATATCACATTGGACCTTGTTTATATATCTATTTATAGTCGACTTCTTTCTTTTTCTTATTATGTTATTTCCTTAAGATCAAAAGTCATTGATGCTTCTTATAAACCAAACCACAAATGAGGCCGAAGCTATAGCCGTCTATATTGGTGAGATTACTCATACCAATGGGATTCAATCGTAACATGAATGGGATATCATGTGTAGGCTCTTTGCTAGGGTAACCCTTTCGAATTTTCAATTAGACTTTGAAAACAAGATTTCAAGTTTTAGAAACCCCAATAACACTTTGCTATGGAAAGAGGTACATACTATAATAGTGGCAATCCAAATCAATGCCCTAACAAACAATTACTAATAATGATAACAGAACTAGCTGAAATCAACACAACCCAATTGTGAATTTCTCTATTTACCCCAAAGTTTCTCTATTTACGAAAAAAAATCATCACTTACATAAAAAAGGATTCATTTTTAATAAATAAAGAGCTCCAATTTCAATGGCATACTTTGAACTATGAACAATTTTCCATATAAACTCTGAGCTGAAATCAACCCAAGTGAGTTTCTCTATTTACTCCATAGTTTCTCTATTTACCAAAAAAAATCACCACTTACCTAAACAAAAGGACTCATTTCCAATAGATAAAGAGCTCCAATTCCAATTGCATACTTTGAACTATGAACAATTCTCCATATAATATCTGAACTCGATTAGAAGTTGGAAATTGGAATTATAAAAATAATTACTTTATAGTAAGGAGATATATACGGTAAAGTAGATAGTAATGTTTAGAAATTGCAAAATTTGAAGACAGGAATTTCCTTAGTGCTCTGAAAGGCGTGTAAGAAATTACAAATTTGCTTTTATAACAATTACAGTGTAGTTTTCTTTTTGTTGAATGCTTATAAGCAGTTATAAAATTTTAATACAAGGAATTGCTTTTATAAA
>APFE031467552.1:0-11490 GCA_000404065.3 Pinus taeda
TTAAATTAAATTAATTAATTAATTAATTTGAGTTAATTAATTAATTAAAATTTTGAAATGAAAGACCCCTTTTTTGATCTTATGCTTCCAAAGGTCCAGAGGGGTTTATTTGTTTGATTAGGGGAAGCCAATTTCCACTGATTTCACTCCCATTGTCCCTGTTGAGGTTCTGAGGAAATTTCATAATTTTAATGGCCTCTCTGATTTTTCTTTTATGATAGCTATCCTCTCTTGCAATTACTTTGGTGTCTTCCAAACACACATGATGTTTGGTCTTTGGACGAGTGCTCTGCAAGGGCTGATGTACGGGATCTTTCATTCTTTATGTCAGCTGCGTGCTCTTTTAGTCTTATTTTCAGAGACCGACTTTTTTCCCCAATATAATTCTTGCCACATGAGCAATCGATCTTGTACACACCCTTGAGTTGTTGACGATCAATGTTATCCTTAACCAACCTCATCATTTGCCTTATAGTTCCACATGTTGTAAATTGAGTGTCTATGTTATTCTTCCTTAAAAAAAATTCAATCTTATTTGTAATCCCTTGGATGAATGGAAGGTAAACTTTCCCATGATTTTCTTTCTTGTCTTCACGGGGACGCTTAGAGAGGGCCTTATCCTGAGCCCTTCTTATAGCTCTCTTGATACTCCACTCCTTGTATCCAATATTTTTGAAGACAGAGGTTAAGTGTTCAATTTCATCCTTTAGGTGATCAGGGTTAGAAATCCTGAAAGCCTTAACAGCTAGGGTGTTTAAGACGCCAGATTTTTGGGAGGGATGATGGTAAGAGTCAGCATGAAGATAGCTATCAGTATGAGTTTTCTTCCTATAGACCTGGTGTCCCAACGTACCATCTTCTTTTCTACTGATCAAAACGTCTAGAAAGGGGATCTTACCATTCTCTTTAAGCTCCATAGTAAATTTGATTTCGGAAGATATAGAGTTAAGATGATTGAAGAACTTTTCCATCTCTGCCTTACCATGAGTCCAATTCAGGTTGGTGTCATCGAAAAATCTTTTCCACCATGCTGGCTTCAAGTGGAATGAGTCAAGGGCTTTTCTTTCAAAGTACTCCATGTATAGGTTGGCGACAATAGGTGAGAGCGGGGAACCCATGGCGACTCCAGAAATTTGTTCATAATAGTGATCCTGAAAACTGAAAAAAGTGGATCGTAAATAGATTTCTGCAAGCTTCGTTGTTTTAGGATCAGTGGCCATCTTTATAACATGAACAACTTCATCAAAAGGAATCTTTGTAAACAAAGATACAACATCAAAGCTTACTAGAATATCATCTTTATCCACCCTTTTATTCTTAATAAGCTTTACAAAATCACTTGAGTCTTTTATAAAAGAGTCCGTGTTACCAACCAGAGGTTTTAGGATCTTAGCTACATACTTAGCTAATTCATAGGTAGGGGAACCAATGGTGTTAACAATTGGTCTAAGAGGGACCCCTTACTTATGGATTTTTGGTAATCCATAGATTCTAGGAATAACCTCACAGGAGGGAATCAACTTCTTTTTTATTTTATCCTCCAGGTTGGTTTCCATGATGGCTTTCTTGACCTGCTTTATCACCTTGGGAATAGGGTTGGAGTTGACTCTTCTATAACTTCCACAACTCAAATGCTCATTCATTTTATGAATGTAATCTTCTTTATTTAACACAATGATGGCTCCACCTTTATCAGCTTTAAGAACAACCATCTTATAATTATTTCGGAGAAATCTAAGAGCCTCTCGCCCCTCTTTATTCAGGTTACTCTTTGGGTGTTTAGACCTCAACATAGCTAGGGAACATTCATGTCTTAATATATCCCTGTCGTTTGATGAAAGACCTTGAGTCCCATTCTCAATGTTGCAAATGATGCTTTCAAAAGGACTGTTCTTAGGTGAGACCGCAAATCCCAATCCTTTGCTGAGGATTTTGATTTCTTCAGAGTTAAGCATTATGGATGAGAGATTCACAACTCTCTTATCATGCTTATTTGGAACCATGGGGTTCCCAATAACAAACCTATCATTGTCAGAATTATCATTGGTAGCATTATCATTCTTAATAATTCTATAGCTTGTATTAGCTTCAACATCAAGATTTTTACCTTCTAAGCTGCTTCCGTTCTTATATATATAGTGCACCGCATCCTCCATGATTCTTTTAGCATCCATGTTAATGTTCTTGGTATCCTTAATTTCAACATCCTTACTAACGAATTCAATTCCACAGAAGCTTAAAATCTAACAAAAAATCCTTCTTTTCTGTTTCTGATTTGCCCAGATCACACAGAGTCATGAGGCAAAGAGCATAAGCAAAAATGGATGGTATAAATCCAGTAACAAAAAACAGAGAGATAAATAAACTGAAATAAACAAAGAGATAAATAATTAAAACTACAAATAAACACTGTATACCTCTAGATCTTAAAAATGACATAGCTAGGGCTATCGGAAACCTTTTGACATGAAAGGAAAGGGGTTCCTCACTGGAACAGATGCTCCCAACACAATAGAGTAGTCCTATCGGCCTGAAAGTGGTCAAAAAAGGTAGATATAGGAAACGACAGTCAGATGAAGTTATATCGGCTTCAGATTTCAATCACCAATTGATGCTGCCCTTAAATAGCTCTAATACCATGTAGGAATTTACAAGGTAAGTTCCTCAAATAGAACACCAAAGGATACCCCTCACAAACAGATCACAGATCACTACACCAGTATTCTTAACGTGGTTAAAACTCTCAAAGAGGGAAATAGTCCACAGCCTAAGCCAACGTGGCCACTTCAGGCAATTTATTAATGTAAAAGAAAGAAAATTTACATAAGCTTCTCTCATGAACGTCACCTTAAAAATGACCCTCCATGCTCATTAAATAGAGATCATGGACCAATCTAGTGTTAAGCCACAGATCAAGTGTCAATAGTACCGAGGAGAGAATGAACCGTCAAATCACTTCATGTCTATAATATATTATGACCATCGGATTGTAAGTTACAAAAGTACATAGTAAAGAAACACACTTTACCTAACTCTACATTAGACCCAGTTATACTTAACTATTTCCTATGTGTCGGAATATCCTAACATAAGCAACTAATGAAAATGACTTTCATGGGTTCTGTTAGGCCCCTACAACAATAGGTGTCATATGTCATGATTTGACTTGAATGAGCTCTGTAATATGTTCATACCTTTATTGTTGCAAAGGTTTTCCATATTTTCAAAAAATCAAAAAATTTTAAAAAATGTAAAGAGGGTATACCCTAAAAGAAAAATCAAAAGGTAAAAAAAATAAAGATGGTCGAAAAAATGAAAGAAAATGATCCCCAAACAAAAAAGACCAGGAAAGTGTGCAAGTCTAAATGCCACAACTTTTTCATTTTGTGTAATAAACAATTGTGTGCAGCTTGTCACTCATGCCACAATTCATGAATAGTCAAACTCTTTAAACTTGGCTTATTCATCTTTCAATTTCATGTTGTAGAAATAGAAAATAAATATCTGACCAAATAGTGTAATCTTGGCAGATTAGTAAATAGGTAGAGTAAATAAAAAGGAGCTCAACAGTTTAATCTGAGCCCTTGGATGTAATAAGTGTAGATTTAGATAGAAATCATTATGTAAAAGAAAAAGAAGTTGAAGAGGGTTTGCGAGTTCAAGTGCACTCTAATAAAGAAGAAAAAATGCTAGGTTAAAGTAGGTATGGTAGGTAGTTGATGTTGCAGAATTATGTGTGATGAATAATGACTCTAAATATGTTAATA
This sequence comes from Pinus taeda, assembly GCA_000404065.3. Taxonomy (NCBI): domain Eukaryota; kingdom Viridiplantae; phylum Streptophyta; class Pinopsida; order Pinales; family Pinaceae; genus Pinus; species Pinus taeda. The sequence goes on from APFE031467552.1 coordinate 3,768, forward strand.
TTTCATTTTTTCATCACAAGGCTAAGGCATACACTACATCGAAGACATCACAAGCAAAGCAAAGTCACAATGATTAACTCCCCTTTTCATGTTTCCTAATTATTCACTAATTTCCCCTAAGCACTAAGGGATTTGCTAAATTAGAGGGGCTCAGAGCATTTCTCTGACTTCTGGAGGGACCAGACCCTCGGTCCAATAATTTAAAAATCCTAAGTACTTAGAATCATCCATAAACCATTCATTTAATTTCATAAGGCTTTTCCTAAGTAAAATCCCATTTTACATAGGAAAAATTCACAATATTACATAAAAACCCCTTTTTCACATTAAGCCTAAGTTAAATACACAATCGTAATGTTTTACTTGGTGCTTTCATTACATTTTCATATTAACTATTAACCTATTTAATCTATAACCCCCGCATAAAAGTTCACCCTTTCCCATATTACTAAATATATATAAAAATCCCGAAATTTATATATTCCACCCCTTTGGTTAATTATAACCATAAATCCATTTTAATATGATTAACTAGTTAATAGCCTAATCCCCCCCCGCTGCACGAAAAGGGATTAATTAACTCTCACAGTTAGTTAATAACCTCCCCATCCATTCACAATTACCCTGATACGATTAATTAACTTGTTAATTATATTGGGCCCACCGTAGTTAAAGCTCCGTCGTACCTCACCTCTCGTCCACCATCCGATCTTGCCTCCATCATCCAACAGTCATTATTGATATCGCGCACCACTTTGTGACCGCGCGTTAGCGTGCGATCAAAAAGTGTTTTTCGCACCGTACCTCCGCCACGCGGCAAGCGACCGATGGAATCGCGGGCTCCCGACTGAATACTGCCCAACCCCAAAAGTGGTGCGACACCACACTACTTACCGCCCTCAACATACGACAAAATGTCATTTCTTGCTTACATCATCCGCCCGAACAATACAAAACCCCCGCCAACCTTGACTTTGTTAAATAAAACAAACAAAGTGCCATTTTCATTATTTCAACTATAAACCTACGCTCTCATGCAAAAACATCGAAGTCAATTGTTCAAATTTTCTAACCGCCACCTTGCTCAGAAACTTGCAGCGACGCAGCTTGGAATCTATTAGCCATCATCGACACCTATCATTGCACTATTCACTCCTCAAACACAGGTATTTATCCAATTTCTATCAAAAACCCTGCAAGTTCACATTTTACACTGTATATTCCACAGAAGAAGACCAAATTCAGTACAAATTCAGTCTTTGTTTCACTATATAAGTTCCCAGATCTGTTGTTTTGCACCTTTTTCACAAAAAACCCAAATTCCTTTTCTGAATCCACAAGAACTAGAAATGGAAACCCTTATAGCTTTGAATGTCACACCCATGAATGCTCCTCACAAAGATTTAGATTGTCTGCCTCTATCCGATAAAGATTTCCAGATAAAAGACTTATCCGGTGATAAAAACCACCTTAAGGTCTTCTGCCAAGCCAGAGATAGTTATCTGAATGGCTCTGACATCTTAGGACTATGGGAATCTAACATTACCATGTATTTCCTCCCCTTAATCCATGTTTTCCCAGATATAATTCATCAATGCTGCGTCAATTATGACCCTAATTGTAGAGCAGTTATGTCCCCAAGTCAAACAGTAATTTTCCCCATAACTGCTCAATCCATCAATGAAATGTTGCAATTCCACTCCAGTCAAGCTCTCACTCCTATTTCCATGGGGTATTTACTTGGAAAATCATCTCAATTGTCCCAATCAGAACTGAATCGCATCTGTGAGACCTTCATGTTACAAAAACATCAACCCAAGGGCCCACCTCCTTATCTGCAAACTTTCTTCACAAAAATTGGAAGACTCATTGTTGATATGATATCTCTAATTATGGGATTTAACACTAGTGAGTTTTTTTATGAGATAACCCTAGTGTTGTTGTCAATTTTTACTCCTGGATAGCCTCCTATTGTTAAGTATGATTATGCCTCCTATATTGCTAACAAGATTCATGACCAGTTCTTGAGATTAGATAATGAAGGGGTTTTCAAGTATATTACCTTCATATATCATCTCATGTTGTATTATCAGTCAGAAAACTTTCCTTTCCCTATCATGAAACTTGACACCAGAGGAAATCCAAGGTCTGTCATCTTTTGGAGTCCCATCTTCCATAATTCCATTGAGTCCCCTTACTCATACATTGAGTTCATTGATTAATTTGTTCATCCAGCAACCATCTTATTGATAGGAGTTTCCCCTCCCAGAATCAGTGGTGACATTAAGAAGATCCTTCAGCTTTCAAAGCAGTATAGGATAGGTGATTGGTACCTATATAAGAATCATACATAAATCGGGATCTATCGGTGTGAGCTTTGCCCCTTTAAGCTACCAAAGTATGTTCCAATGAGACTCTTTGCATTGGAATATTTAAGGCAAATGATAAATGTAGACCTAGTCCATTTTTATAATGCCAAGAAGAAAGCTCAACTTAGAATCAAGAATCAGCTAGGCCCTTTTGTCTGCAACAATAGGGAAGCATGGAAAGAAGCAATTTTTTTTTTAGAAGAGCATCTTAAGTAACAAAAGAGTTTTGGGTGGATACCATATGACTATAACAACTTTATATGTGATAGAAGAATGAAGAATAGTTTGTCACCCTATATTCACCATAGGATCCCAGAGATTGAACAGTTTGCAAATATGGATGGATGGAGAGAAGGGACCTTAGTAGAAAATGAGAGTGAATAGGTCAATATTGAGAATGTTATGAGAGATCTTGAAAAAACACTTGACCTGGATTCTTTTGGGCAAGTACAAAGATCAAGAATTAGTGAATCTACTGTTGGAACCTCTCAGCAACCCCCATAGGAAACCAACACACCAACTACAAAATCATCAAAAGGCAAGGAATTAGAGACCAGCATTCAAATCACAGAACAATCTACAATGTCTAAGCAGCCTGAAACTTTCAAAGAACAGGTCCAAATGCTAATTCCTCCAACTCAAACCAATGTAGAAGAACCTCTAAACTTGCAGACTCCTTTGAATAAGGAAATGAATAAAATGAGAGACGGAAAAGTAGCTACCCCTGCCAGTGGATCCTCAGAGCAGCCTAGTACAAAAAGGAAAAGGTTAAATTCCCTTTCAGAGGAGGAATTTGTGGAAGAGACTACAGATAGTTAGAGGAGAGAAGGAGTAGATAGCCAACACACTTTTCCAATGGGAGGAACATCCACTAGCTCATAGAGACAGGAGCTAGAAAGACAACAAAGTGCAAAGGTATCATCTTTCAGGCCACCAGGGAAAGATGCCTTAGATATCAAGAGAACCTTTACAGAAATCAAAGCCAAGAATGATCCATTGAGGCTTCAAATTTACAATCAATATTTGAAAATGGCCCCCACAAATCAACAGAGATTAATGTCAACCTATGACATTAAAGAGGGCAAAATGATAATGAGCTACTTTAAGCCTAAAGTGCAATAACCTCAATCAACAACAGATTATTTCAGAACAAATTTGAAGGTCATGGCAAAGGATATTCATCCTATGGATCAGATTGAATTGCATAAACAAACTGGAGAAATGATTTATTCAGCCTTGACTGGTAAGGCAATGATGGCCCATATGTTACAAAATTCTTTGGATAACACAATTGCCCAATTACACTTGGAGAAAGCCTCCTTGCAAGCTAAAGATAATAGAATAAAGTCTTTAAAAGAAATCATTATTGGATTGGGACATGATCCCAAAGATGTGAAGGGTGTAGAAGCATTAATAAAAAAGAAAGATGAAGATATGGCTGCCTTGAGGAAGCAGTTAAAGCTGCCTCCTTCAAGGCATCCACACACTGATGAGATCATGAAGCAAAAATCTGAAGAGCTGATGGATTTACTTTTAAAATTTAAAGAATGATTAAATGAGACGGAGGAGGCATTAGAAAAATCATTAAAGGACAAGTGGGGAGAGTCGACCTCTCAGCCTCCCGATGTGATACCAGTAGTCTCAACAGTAGTCCCTTCTACACTTGGAATAGCATTAGCACCAAGCATTCCAGCAGCCACAACAGAGGTGGTCACAGGTATAGCAATAGCAGGAACAACAGGGATAGCACAGGGCAACACTACCAATTCAAGCACAGAGGAATTAATAAAGTCAATGGAGGACATAAGACTACAAGTTTCAGAGCTAAAAATGGTAAAAGAACAGTATGCTAAACTGGAACGAAGCTATGATCTCTCAAAGATAAATGTTGCAGAAAAGACAATAGAAATTAAAGGATTAGAAAATAAAGTGAGAACATTAGAAAAGGATCTTACTTTTGATAAGCCTCTGGCAGAAATTAAGAAAATTCTTTGGGCCAACATCACTCAATACATAAATGATGTTTGGCCATCCATCCAAGTAATTTTTGAGCAGATTGATCTAATAAAGGTAGCCCAAGAAGAAATCCAAAGGACAAAAGCAGAATTAGGAAGAATGCCCGAGGAAGCCAACATACTTATACATTTTTTGAATACCAAGAATAAGGACCAGCTGGAAGAACTGGGTATTACAGATAGAACAAAAACCATTTTGGAAATCAAAAGGGTATTAACCAAAAGAACTTTGATGCAAAAACTAGAAAGAAGATGTCATGACATGCAGGTAGAGATTAATGCTTTTATGGAGAAATTTTCCATTCTATAGAATAAAGGTTTACCTAGTCCTTTAATGATTAATGACAAATTAATGAGACATAAAGACTATGTAGATAAGTTAAATCAATATGCAGGAAATCAATCAAGTTCTTCAACAAGTGCATCAAGAATAAAAGCACTCCCCACAAGCAGAGTTCTTAGTGATAGCCTAGAGAACTTATTCTATGTCATGCATGAACTGAAGCACTTGTTCCCAATTCAGCCTACATTTTTTAGGTACACAGAAACAGCTGAAACCCTCAGAAAGCTTCAAAAAAACAAAATACCACAGAGATCAACAGGTAAAGAGTATCAGATGTAGGTAAACTGTATTAGTAGGAAGATAAAAACAGTGCAACCAGTACATAATTACACCAAGAACAGCAAGAGGCCAAATCATAGGGCCTAACTCCAAGACACTCTCAAGAATAGGGATAGCAAACCATTTGGTTGCCTTATCTGTCATCTACGAGGTCTTCTAGCCCTATTTTCTTGAAAAATATGATTAGTCATCCTAGTTTATATCTTACTTTGTTATGAGATATTTCATTGTAAAGTTTTTTGTATAAATACACCCCCATTCGAAGTATTGAAGGTGGATTCTTTGACATTGTTGTAAAACTGATAATTTTGGAATAAAAAGTGTTGGACAAATTTTTCATGGATAGCTGGATGAAGGATTGATGTAAAGGACTTTTCACAAGATTCATGTGTTGGACTTCAAATAAATAAGTATCTTATATCGCATGTGTTAATGTTTTTTGGTTTATTATATTCATTATGTTCCATACATGAATATTAAAACGAAAAAGAATAATTCAGAAAGTGCTTAAGTGCAATATGTTTTCAATCTTTTTTGTTCTCAATGTTTTCTTCTAAACTAGCATAAACAGTGAATTCTTAATTGCTCTTGTTTCCTAGTTTATTCATTTTAATCATTTAGTAAAGAATTCTTGATTGCTCTTTATTAATGGTTAGTCATGTTCTACTCTCGTAAAGCATGTTGAAAGATTCTTAATTTCCCTTTAACCCTTTAAGTCCATCCCATCTTTTTTAAGTCTCTATTTGCTTCTCGTTCAGCTATCTTTCCTTGTGAAGCCATCCTTTATTGAAAAACCGAATCCAGTTGAGCCATTTCCCTGACTCCATTAGCCCAATGGACTAAACTATTCAGTTCTACCCCTTTGCTATTTAACTTCACCAACAAATTCAAACAAAACCCCAAGCTCTAATAACTAGCCTAAAACCTTATAAAACAAAGCTAAAACTTAAAGAGAGAGCCCTATTTGGATATAGATTGGTTAAATTCTGTATCTAAAAGATTGGTTTGTGGTTACCTCAAACACTTTTCCCCTTGTTACAACTTCTGGGAAAATCTGAGTGATAACATAGTGGCGACTCCACTAGGAAACATAAATTTGTTAGCATTATTGTTTACGTTATAAACTACGGACGGAGCCTGAAGTTAGCCAGGTAGCCTTCGAATTTCTCTTGATTTGTAAGATCATAAGTAGATGAACGCTGCTTCCCTCTATCTCTGGTCTAGTTTATGAACTGAACATAAATCAGTTCCTCAGTCAAACAAATCTTTAGGACTATTTAAATTCAAATCTCAAAAATCATAAAGAAAACACAAAAGTTGTTGATATTAATTCAGAAAATCATAACCAAGAAATCTGGCCTCAGAAAGGACTCATTATAATAGTTCAAACCCTGAGCCAAATCCACCACCTGTGTTTGAGAACCCTAATATGATCCCCAGAATTCTTAGGAGACAGGAAAGTTAAGAAAGTACTGCTAGTTCTCGGCCTATTTATAGATCAACATCTTGCCCTGTAAAGTGGGTTTATCTTGAGGACGAGCCCTTTGATGAGTAGTTTGAAACCTCTTTGTTTGTAACATTTTCTGAGTCTAAATTGATTCACTTGGTTCCAGACTCTATGTTTATTGAAGACTTAAAATTTGAAGTTGTCAATGTTTCAATTGACAGACATTTACAAAATTCAATACAATCTGAACTCACTTCTGAAAGAACACCTGATCTCTCTACAATCACTGCTGATTCTACAAGTTCCACATCCTTCCCTCATACGTCTCAACCCCAAACTACTTCACCACAAACCCCTCTTTCTACCCCTCCATCCACAACTCACATTCCTATTGTTAGCCCTACTCCATCGGTTGTTTCATCACTACCTCCAGCTATGGCAAACAAGCATACCCCCCTGAATTTACCTGCCAACTCGAGTGCCATGCCCCAAGACTATCAAAGTAAAATCACCCAATTTGATGGCATTGGTACCTACACAGCTCAACAACATACAAAAACAATGACTGATTATTTTGGAATATATGAGATTGATGCTGATGATATTAAAATGGGGATATTTGTCCAAAGTTTAAGAGGTGAAGTTAGAACTTGGTTTAGGGCTCTAAGAGCAAACAACATAAATAACATAGAAGCCCTTTATACCCAATTCTTAGATCGTTGGGAGAAGAAGAAAGATCCTCTGCAAATCTTATCAGAGTATGAAAACCTTAAGAGAGGAACTCAGGAAACTGTGCAAGATTATTGCACTAGGTTTAATGTCGTTTACAATGCAATTCCTCAAAACCTCAGACCCCCACCTGATCTAGCCTTGATCAAGTTCCCAAATGGATTTGATTTAGATATGGCTTTTCAGCTAAGGGAAAGAGCCCCTAGAACTTTAAAAGAAATGCAAAGTATAGTTGTTAGTGTTGAGGCTAATTTGATGTCAAAACGTGCCAAGGCTAGAAGTGAAAGAAGGATACCACTGAAAGAAGAATCTTCACATGTGGAATAGAAACTGGATGCTATAATCAAAGGAATGGAAAGATTAAGGGATAGAGTGGAGACAATAGAAATAAAATCACCTTGGGAGGGCCAGCAGGCCAATACAGGGAGGAATCCCAATTTCTGAAAAAACCAAAATCAAAACATTGGGCAAAATGGCCCTGATCAGAACATTAGACCCCTTTCCAAGAGAATTACATAGAAGCTTCCAGCTCCCAGGATCC